>JAQBSW010005864.1:0-53664 GCA_029291075.1 Eudiplozoon nipponicum
TCTCAAATTTGTTTCAGGTAATTGACGTGGATATTTGTTTGCAAGCTCACCAATGTATCGTTCTGTCATCTGTGTATATCAGCGTATTTGGGTGAGTACACTTATTGTCATAATATATATATTGCAAAAAATCTTATTTTAATATTATGGGTGGTTTAGAAAATATTGAGGATACAGAGCAATTAGCAGTTGGACTTGTGAAATATAGTTTAAATTAAAATTCTGAGGGATTTATTTGTTATAAATTAGATGATGATACCACATATAAGGATTATTCGAGCCTGACATCTCAGAGGCTCTTTTATGGTAGTGACCAAACGGCTGCTACATTGGTTTCATCGTAAAAACCTTCTTGTGTGTTTTTCATAGACAGTAAATATTTTGTGTCGATTATATAGGTTTTCAGAACTTTTGCGCTACTGACATTGAAATTAAATTGAAATTGGTTAATATTTGAAGTTCTATTTTTATCTTCTGCTCACCTATTTATAACTCGTCTTATATATCCTCCAGATAAACGAATATAAATATTTTAACGCAACACTTTCTCCATCCTTCTATATGATCTTATTTGCATATTATACCAACGGTTTTTTTTTATCTGCGCAAATTAGTGTTATTTATGCATTTTCGCTGGTATCTTCAAGCAAATTCAAATCATTCTTTGTCAATGTATGATGATGTAAGCTATGCAAAATATGAGGCTTAATCAATTATTTTAGTCTTAAACCGTTATAATATTCGGTGTTTGTTGGTTCTAAGTCGGCTGATTATTTTCAAATAGCAAATCACATACTACATAAAAAACCGAACCAGGGTTATGTGAAGGTTGAATTTCATAATTTCATATGATCTGTATTGCTTCCATTTTTAGTTAATTGCTATGTATTTATGATATGATAAGTACATATTAACCAATGACAGTCAGTATAAGATTACTTAAATTGCGGGTTTAATATAGTTGTCTAATTTCTTCAGTAATTTTGTATCGTCTTTCTTAATAATAACTGCTAAATACATCAGAAATCGCATTTTACAGAAACACGTTAATAATAGAAAATGTTAGATACACGCTCGATTAATGTCCGAAACACATATTCATTTTCTGCTAAATAGTCAATTATGAAATATTCAAACAGAATCAGATTTCTTCGATTAAGTTGTACAATTTTCTAAAAAAATACCTTGAGAACGTAATTGGCGAGTGCATTGATAATAATGCTCGTTCCACAATAACTTCCCTCATGCTCTGCGTTTTAACAACATTATTTTATCTTGTGTTTTGTAATATTCTCTACGAGTACAAGCATTAATTAAAATTTATAATGTCCGTCACAAAAATTATTATTATCAGAAACAATGGCCGCTTCTGTCTCAGTTATTGATCAAATATTATTTAATTGTTTCATAAGACCAATTTTATCAATTGCTAATTTGTGCACTTGAAATTATATGTATGTTTTCGATTACCATTAGTTTGATAATTTATGTTTTTGTGAATAATGCTAAAATTAATTTTATTTTGCCTTATGATGTAACGCTTTTGATCAAAATGTTTCAAATGAAGAAAATTTTACATCATAGTTCAGGCACTATTCCAAGACATTCAAAATTCCAAGATAATAGGCTCTACGTAAACTTATTTTGTTAATTACTAAATAGGTAAAATATTTTCTTAATATAGTTTTCTATAGAAGATTGATGGTCTGGCAATAGAAAGCATTTACTTTTAATATTATGAGAGAATTTTCTTGACCGTTTTGGTACCTCATCGCTAAAAATTTACATAATTAAATTTTCCCAAGATATGTGTCGATTTGCTGAAATTTTCTATGTTCTTCAAAAATGGTTGCATTCAACAATATTGCTTTGAACTGGTAATAAATTTCATAAAAATATCATTTTCAATTTAGTGCTTAAGAAAGCTGATTGTCTATTGCTCTTGGAATCACTACTAATGAAAAATATTATTGGTAATATGTTAAGAACACTGTAAAATTAACAACTTGGTCATCACTGTATTTGCCTAACAGCAGTCTCGTGCCATTTAAACATAAATTACAACCTTGAGAGCTTGAAGAAAAAAACAATTTCACTGTTTTTAACCAGTCGTCGAAAAACAGCTAATCTACCGTCATTCACACGTACTGACGCGTCTCCACCTTCAATGATCATCAACAGAGTACGACGGCAAAAGTCTAGCGTAGGTCAAGCCCCAATGAACATACATCGATGGTAGTTATGCTATATTTTCCGACAACTGCATAAATACGATGGGATTTTTGTATACATCAAGCTCGCAAGCCTGGTTTAAAGAAATGTTACCATAACCCGCGCAATCAATGATTGTTTAAATGTATTCCCTATATAAACCTGGCAAAATCTGCATAAGGTTAATGTTCGTGAATGCATAGAAATTGTGCAACCGAAATTTTCAGTCAAGAAAAATGTACGCGAGACTACTAGATCTGAGTACCCCATTTCTAATTTTGCTTTCCATATATGTGCATTGAGGTTTCAGCCTCGCTAGTCAGTTTACCGTCATACTCATGATGATAATGGAAGGTTTAAACGCGTCAGTACGTGTGACTGACGGTAGGTCTTCTATGTTATTCGACAACTAGTTAAAAACAATGTGGTTGGTGTTTAAATCGAGCTCGCAAACTTACTTTAAAGTATTTTTGCACATCTCGGCCGGTTGTGCGTGTTATTAAGGACATGATGCCTTCTTATTGAAACAAATATCTTAAGCTTCTAAAATCAAGGTTGCGATCTTGATATAAACACCTGATCCATTAGGTACATCTATTTCTCAGTATAAACTTAGAACTGTACAGTGTAGTAAAGTTAATTCATTCAGTAGACCGGGTGTGTCCTTAATGGGAGCTCATCACATACTAGCCAGAATTTTCCGCGGACAGGGCTCGAATCTGGACACGTCTGTTTTGGAATCTGATTTTATAATCACTGAGCCACCCTGTCGCACACTATATAAAATTTTCAGTTATATACTAACTAATGTAACGATATCAGTCATTTTTATTTAGGTGGTACTCATATGGCATCCATTTAGATCTAAAGATCCAACTAATGATTTCCAATCTGCATTATTGAACAGATACCACAATACATGAGGAGGTGGTATTGAAATGAACATTTATACAACCAAATAAACATTGGCTGCGTGTGCGGTAATACAATTACTATAAACATGTTTACGACCTTCATATAAACACTTGACCATTGTGTTCTTACATTTGTCGGTATATAATAAGTATTGTATAGTGTGGAAAACGATATTGATCTAGTAGACTGGTTTCGTCCATATTGGGTACTCATTTCGTACTGATCAGTGGTTAGGGCACCAGATGCCGAAACAGAAGTGCCCAGATTCGAGCTCTGTCCACAGAAAATTCTGAACATTTCGTTATGAGTTCTCAATAAGGACGAAAACTGTCTATTAGGAGATTGTACCGTCCTATCGTCCCACATTCTTCACCCAAATATATGGTGGTTAAAGGGCGTAATACCGGCTCCTACTGATGAGTCGTCAGTAAGCACGAAACGAATGTGCATGAGATTATACTTTCCGTTCATGCTGTCTTTGGTTTATCCTTCTGGTTATAACTGAACTAATTTGTTACTAGGTACGCAACACCTAATACATATTTGCATATATATTAGTTCTTCGCAACAAAGAGTATTTAACTGTTAGATGAATTGCCTTTTCAACATTATACAATTCTGAGTTTATACTGACATGTATTTAATGGGCCAGGTGTTTATATTAAGATCGTATACCTTGATTATATAAATGGCCATATACGACCGCGCAACCAATGTTCGTTTAATGATCAAAGGTGTTACATCTATGAGTTATTTGTCCTCCGATATTGAACGGGATTTCCACCTGTACAAGTAGATTAAGGACGATTTGAATAACATCATATTTGCAATGAATGACAAGGAAGGTAGTCATTACATTAACTTACAATTAAGATTTGTATATCTAGATCGTTGCATTTCACAACTTACCCGGATAGACAAAGATCCTGATATGTTCAACACAAGGAACACAAGAAGCACGAATGATCCATCAGTATCCGGAAGATCTTCACGAATTTATGTGGTCGCCTTCTATAACGAGAGGATGTTATTCTGGAGACCGGTATCTCCCCCTATCAAAATGAATTACCAATATATTTTACCGCTTGAATTTTCCGTTTATATTTTATATTAATATTATAAGGAATAAAATATTTAAAAAAAATATTTTAATTTTTTATGAAACATTATTTGTTTAAATGTTTTCAGGTCTTTTGCTCGTTTATGCATGTCTTCAGTTTTGGCACTTTTGTTCTGTTGTGCAGTTGTTGTTTGTGAAAGCAAGATTGACTCTCAGGCTCAGAACTACCGCCATATTTAATTCACAATACAAATTATTAATAATAGACTTAATCTATCAGAAATTATTTCTTTTCCTTTATTACGGGTATTGGGAAGCCAAGGTAGACTGTTTTTTCTGTAGGTTTTGCCTTTGCAGATATACATTCCATTCTATGTCTTTTGGGGATCTTATTATTATTTCCGATTTACCCTTTAGTACATTTGTGACGGAAAGTCTTTCTTATATCGACATGGATGCAAGTATAAAAAAGAATGAGGCAGGAAAACGTGAATAAGTTAATGACAAAAGTTCAACTGACCAGTCTGTAATGGCATTCACGACGGATTTTATTTTTTAGAAAATTCTTTGCTTAAATTGTCAAATATTATGGCTTGTCTGTGTTGGCGTTATTATTCAGTCTTCTTGAGATTTGGCTTTTTAAGGTACGACGTTCGTTTTTTCTGGTTTAGACATCTGAATTCCTGTATAACGACTATAGGGGTATTTTGTGGGGTTGCTATCTACCTACATAGAACTGGTAGCTGCTGTTGAGATCCGTGCTTATGATCAACCCCCAGCCTTTTCCCGATGGGTGATGTGAGAAGGCTTGTTCGAATGATCACATATGTATTGTACACAATGTTGCATGGAAAATTCATAGTTAGTCCAAAATTGACCGTGCTCTAGACGGCAACAAAACTAAATACTGTTAACACAATTGAATGTCTTATACACAAGTCACAGTTAAATAAAATTGTCCGTGCTCTAGTCGGCAACAGAACGAAACTCTGTTAACAGTGTTGAATGTCTTATACACACGTCACAGTTAAGCAAAATTGTCCGTGCTCTAGACGGCAGCAAAACGATATACTGTCAACACAAATAATTTACCATTCACAAACGTCTGAATTGTGATGAATACATGTAACTGATTGAAAATATATGATGATATAAATAAAGTCACTGGTAAAAGTTGTCACTGATAATGAATAGACTAAAATTGTGTAAAACCTTCAATAAAAAACTTTACAAACATTTAATCCACTGTTTGCTAAGGTTTTAACTTATTTAATTATAATAATCCATTGTACTCTAAAATTCTGATACGTAGAATTAGATGCGAACAGTAAATCACTTGTATAAACTTATCCAAAGAAGAAAAATAAGTCCACTATGGCACTATAATCCACCGCATGTTCCCTGTGTATCGCGCGCGGGTGTGTAAATTTAATAAACAAAACCCTATTAATTACAATTAAAATTGCAGTTCAAGAAATCTCAATTAAAACTGTATAAAAACAAAAAGAGATTGTTTCTAAACTCACGGTTAAGAGAAATATTATGTAAAAACAGAGTTAGATTATTTGACCTCAAAGAGCACTATATTTGTAAAAATTGAACATCGTTGGGTTGTAACTCGGAGCCGCGTGCTACACGATAATCTGCGCAAAATTTTGATAATAAATTATTGAATTGACCACAAATAATTGTTCTTATTGTTGAAGGATCTCAAATTTGTCACTGGTAAATTTTATTCGTTTCTATGTTTTCAAGGTTTTCATTTTCAAAAATATTCTTGTAGCAATCAGTGAGGCGGTGAGTATACGCACATTTTATAATAAATATTTAGTAACAAATCTTACTTTAATGTAATGGATAATAGCATTTAATTTGAGGATACAGAGCAGTTTGCGGAAGAATTTAAAAAAGTGAGCTTAAGAAAAGTTGCTGAGGAATTTAGTTGTTCTAAATTTGGTGATCATTAGAGCTATATTGAATGCTCGATCCTGGCATCAGATGGATTCTCCTTTGATATTGACCAATGGGCCTCTTCAATGACAGATTATTTGCCAACTCTATCAGACTTGATATCACTCGATAAATTGTTAATAGTAGATTTATAACTAAACCGCCTGATTTATTAAGAGCCGCTCTGGATTTATATGATACATTAGATCTAGAGTGGCCAAAAAAGCTCAAAGGATTTGATAGAGTGTATCGACAGAAGGAACCAAAATTAGTATGCTTGACGACAGACTCGTACCATGTGCAGCAATTACAACTTATCTCAAAAATTCTCTTAGTCTTAGAGAATGAACATACTACCTTAAAACAATATATGCGTTTGATGAATAACAAGATAGAAAATAAAGGCTGGTGTAGGTCGATTATCGTGATTAAAGAACAATTTTCAAGCACCGGGAAGTTGAATCATTGGAAAGGATTGCTTGATATATTTTAATCTGGCGTGGGATCAAAAGACCCGGACTATTGAACATAAACTGGGATTGGGATCTCATTGGCTAGGTCATTTTGACTGCCCAGACACGTCGTCACTGATAACTTACCAGAAGTAATCAAGAAATACCTAGCAGTGTTTCTAACGTGCAATGCTACACGTAAAGGACTGAAGACAGGAAAAGAACATCAAATAGAGTTTGTGGCATCACTACCCTGTTCACATAAGTTTTAAACGTTAGCGCAACATAAGCAACAGATCGCTATCAAAGAATTTCAGCCACTAAAGGAAGAAGAAGTTTGTAGGCGCTCAAATTCCAACTTTGCGTGTCCAATAGTGGTAGTTTACAAACATTAACCGGGACAATGTAGAGTTTGTGGTAATTATCGTCTATTAAACTTGGTAACGAAAGGTGATTTGTATACTCTACTGAATCAGATTACACTTCTCAGGGATATAGTGTGGTATGAGATTTACACTACGTTATATCTGTAGAAAGCGTACTATTAAGTACCTATGTAGGTAGAGTCTACATTTCATACCACGGTGCGATTTCCTGGAATTGGATCGCTTGAGTTATTATACATTCCACTTCGATTAAAGAATGCAAGTCAGACATTTCAGCGACTTTCTGAGAAAGTTCTTCCGGACTGCACTTTTGCTCGAATGTATATAGACGACATCATCATATATACTCAATATCGGGTGGAACACCGGGAGCACTTGGATACTGTGTTATCAAAGCAGGATCATTATGGATTTTTTGTAAAGTCAGAGAAAAGCAAGTTTGGATTCACAATCGTAAAATTCCAAGGACACACCTTTTACAAGGAGGGAATAAAGCCATTGGATGTTAAGGTCGAGTCAATCATAGAGATGCCAGTATCCGAAATGAACACCAACAACAAAGATTTTTTGCAATGTTAATTTATTTCCATCGTTTCATACCGGATTTGGCTAGAATTTATGGATTGTTAACTCACAATTTCGTTAGTGAAAAGAGTACGATCAAGAAGTCCTGGCCTATTAATTTTAGCCAATATGACAATACGTAATTTCATAAAGCAAAAGACCTGTTAAGCGAACTAAACATATATGTAACTGTGGACTGGACTAAGCCGTTTGAACTGGTCACCGATAAATCTGATGTAGCCATAGGGGTAGTGCTATATCAGAAGGAAAATACTATGGTCCAACTGATAGGATTTTATAGTGGGAAACTCCAATATCGCAAAAATCGACGGCATACTTTTGAAGGATTTGCTTGCGGTTTAATGTGAATTTCTGCATTTCAAGCACTACTTGGACGGACATCAGTTCACAGTACTGACAGATTATAAGTCGTTGATAAGTATTCTTGGTAAAATCAACAGGCCTTATTATTTTCAGCGGGTGAATACACAAATAACATAATTACCAGAATTTGATTGCATCATTTATCATATTTCCTGACAAGGGAATGTGGTGGCGGAGAATTTTTAAAGACCACGTGTATCAGACAAAGATTTGATTCGGTTGGAGCCACTCGTCGGTTCTATTGCATATTCGAATGATTTTGGTGAAAGCGCAGATTGTTGATTCTTTAGTAACTGTGTCGGCTAAGAAGTCAGCGTATACACGCAAGATAATTGAAGTCAAGTGGTTACCGTGTGAATTCTCCAGGATTCAAGCAAGACCCTTTGTATCGTTGAAATTAATGTACAAATTAATTTAATAGCTGCATGTATTTAGTCACTGTTCCATTAAAGCAAATATCAGGTTGGTCACTGATAGATATGTATGATCAAAGATATCGAAAGACATAAGACTTGGGTAAGAACATGTGCCCGGTATCAATCTTGTAATGTTTGGCGACACACTAAGACCGAATTCAAAACAATTGGCATACCAGAGAGTCGTTTTTGCAAATAAACCTTGATACGGTAGAAATGCCCGAAGTCAGTGGTCAGAGGTATATCCTCACAATTTTTAATCGATTCAGTCGTCAGGTTGAAGTAACAATTTTAAAGGATATGAAAGATTAAGTAGACTCTTTTATGTTCTTGCATAATTGGGTATCACGACATGGTGTACCTTTAAGGTTTACTGGTGATCATTGTAGTCAATTTATGTCTGAGCTACTTCTGAGGTGATTGAAGTGAGACAAGCAAGTGTTTACAATCTAAAAGCTAGTGGGATTGTTGATAGACAGCACATGGAACTAAAGACTGCTTTACTATGCACTGGAGGATCCAGATGGATATATGATTTGCTTATAGTTT
This sequence comes from Eudiplozoon nipponicum, assembly GCA_029291075.1. Lineage (NCBI taxonomy): Eukaryota > Metazoa > Platyhelminthes > Monogenea > Mazocraeidea > Diplozoidae > Eudiplozoon > Eudiplozoon nipponicum. The sequence goes on from JAQBSW010005864.1 coordinate 8,888, forward strand.
TGATTACGATGAAAAACTGGTACAGATCACAGTTAGGAATATCCATAGCAGAGCTTGTTTAAGAAGAGTCAATAAAATTACCTGAAAATCTTCAAATAGATGCTCCAAATGGTCTCGATTGGGCCTCTAGCACAGTCGATTGCTTTGTAGAAGCATTGAGGGACAAAATAAGTCGTTTAGCTGCAGCCAAAACTTGAAGTTCAAGGTCTAAATTCTATGTACATACGTGTTTATACATGGCATCACAGGTATGCACAACCAATAAGAACAGACAAAACTGTTTGACTCCGCTTTATAAGAGGCCAATCAATTTCAATCCTTTCACTGATAAGAGTGCATTAATTGAATGGAGCGGCACTGAAAAGTGTGTAGCACTGAATCGCTTCGTTCCACAGTTTACCTTGATGGAGGAGGAGACTGGGTAACAATACCTATCAAAGTACCAAGAGGCTGAAGCGTTATCTTGCTCAAAGATTTGGTAAAAGGAGGAAGAATAAAACAAACTTGAAAACGAAATGAAGCGTAAGTCCAAGACAAAGGTAGCAGAGGTCGACGTTATATGGAAATAAAACAGAGCAAATTACGAGCAAGACATGTAGAAACTCGTTCTGGAAAAGTCTTCAAGAAATCGAAGAATGATCACTAAGTTATAAAAGAGCATACATCTTAAACTTGAGGGTGTACGTGAAGGTCAATTAATTTCCAATATAAAATTTAATTTTTATTTGCGGATATTTGAAGTTACCGCTAGTTTCATAAACAAATTTATGTTTTTAAACAATATTGTAAATATTTGGAATAATCTTATTTAAATTGTCGGATATTATGATTTGTCTTGGTTGACATTATTTTCCAGTCTTCTTGCGATTTTGCTTTGTGAGTTACAACGTTCATTTTTTTCTGGCTCAGACATATCTGAATTCCTGTATAACGATGAACTACACTGAATTTTGATAATAAATTATTGAATTTAACACAAATTATTACTCTTTTTGATATCACCGAAAGAATCTCAAATTCATCAAGGTAACTTTAAGTGGTTTCTCTGTTTTCAAGGTTTATATTTTCAAAAATGTTCTTGTGGCAACCGGTAAGACGGTGAGTATACGCACTTTGTTGTATAAATAGTTTATAAAATATCCCATTTTAATATAAAGGGATAACAGCATTAAGTGTGAGGATAAATAGCTAATGACGAAGGAGTTATGCAAGTTAGCTTACGAAAAAGTGCAGATGAATTTAGCTGTTCTACATTTGTCATCATTCCAGCCCTTTTGGATACCTGAGTCTTGTATCACGGGGGCTCTCCCATGTCAGTGACCAAAGGGTATTCACAATTAAATAAATGAGATTTTTTTTGAGATCAGCAACTATTATTTTAGACGTTTATTCTCTTTGTAGTAATATATAAATATTTTATCAGTTGCAACACAAATCATTGAAATGGCTTAAATTATATGGGCGAAATTTTTGTCAAAATAAATTCAAACTTGAATAATATGGGCAAATAAGAACACGCACTTCCATTGAACAATAACGTGAGACTTCGAATCTATATAAGTGCAATGCAATTACCTCGCATCACACAATGCTCTGCTTACCGCCTATAATTGATGTCGCCTCTTCTACTGCATTATCTACACCGGCTCTCCTACATTCTCTAAACAGGCTGTGTCTCTACTTCGGCTAGTCGTCAGTCACGCCAATCTTCTTGTTGCTGCACGTCCAGTTTTACGTAATCTGTCACCTACTAATTGGATTCCTACTTTTGCCAGCCATCTGGGTGTTGTCGCATACCTTTAACAAGACTCTCCACGGACATCGAACATAAATTAACACATCCTAAATCGCCAATTCTACTTGTTTACGTCCATCTACTCAAAGGATAACCAGCCCCCGAGCAGGACGCAAAGAGTCAGTGTCAATAAGGATTTATAGATTTCAACAATCTGCTACTACTCACAGATTCTCAAGAATTTGGCGTTGAATGTCGCCCTGGTTCTATTATGAGCCACTAGCAGTAACTGCTAATAAATTATTATTTGACTTTTTAGTAACGTTGCATTTCAGACTAGCTGAAGCGTTACATCTGTAACGACACAAATTAATTGCCGACATATTGCGTAAATTAAATTCAATTTTATTTACGTTGCACTAATGAGAAAAAAGCAAAACGTGCCGTTAACCAATAGTGTGCAAGTTGACATATATTACTATGGCATGGCTATTTAAGCACGTCAATTTACCATGCAGTTCAGTTGTCGCATTTGCCTTCTGCTTTGCGTTACGTGTGCGTGCTGTCGGCTGTCAATACCTACGCTGGTTATTGGATTTGTTTCACCAACAATTGGCAACATCCGTGACTCATCTTGTTGCGGTACAACCAGCGAGACGAGCCAATCAATGCAGAACTTCAACGAAGTTTTCCACATCGAGATTACAACTGAACAACAGAAGGAACCACATCCAGCGTCAACCCACGGCTCTAGGACATCTTCACACTCGGCATTTGCCGGAGAACGCACGACCAGGCCCTCTTAAGGGCCCCTATCAGTAACAAATCTATATTCAGAGCACCTTAACCGAGTTTGTAACGTCGTACGGCATTTACTGGAAGCCGGAGCGTTTACAAAATTGGCGACCGCGCCAGGATATTGATTATTGGTCTCATTTTTTTGGTATAAATAAATTGACTTCCTTTTTCATTTATTTGGGATAAAAATAGATTAACATTTGAGTTTTCTTTACCCTAATCGTGGTCTTCTGGGAATTTTGTTGGGTATATATTCGTGGATTTATACTGAATTTTTTTTGGGGGATATAATAATAATACATTGGCATCAAAGGCCAACGGGGCCTCTGTTCATCTTTCCTACGTACGAAACGGCACCGTACGTACTCGACAGGCTCAATTGCGGATTTTTGGAAGAAGTTACTTCGACGTGCTTTGTTCTGCGCTCATTCAACTGTAGAAGCTGTTTGTGGGTAAGCGTTTCGTTAAAGTATATTTATATATTTTCATATTGCTTATAAATTTATGCTTTTAAGATCCCGTAAGATTGTTAAAATGTCAGGTCCAATTTTAGATATTGATGTTCATGTTTGGGATGGAGATAGTGAGCTATTTTTTATGCGCGTAGACTCCGCTTTCTCCCCGTTTCCTGATTATGACAGTCATCAAAAACTGTCAAAGGTTTTTGCTAAACCACCTTCTGAATTGCAGCGACGGATTTATCCTAAGCTTGAGGCCATTAGGAAGCTACCTAATCCCATTTTAGGTCTACAAAACGAAGTAGAATCCTTGCTTGGGCCCACAGAAACTGAGCAGATAATAAACAAATATGCGCAGTTAGATATGCCAAATCTTGGCCCCATCGAAATATTGAGGGAATTACGGAAACGTTGGTATAAACCAACATTTCTGACCATGAGGCTAAGGTTGTTTTTATTAACAATCTTCCCCAAAAATTAAAACTCTTTGCCAGACAGCTCCCCAACACTCTCTCTATAGATGACTTATCTGAGAGATGAGAGTTAGAATATAGGGTTTTGGAACCCAAAGTGAATCCGTCATCCTTTTCTTCACCCCCGCAAGATGATAGACTCTCCTCTTTAGAGAGGACAGTGGCGAACATGGCTAAAGTTCTAGAAGGATTGGCCATTACCAAATCCGAGCTAAATCAAGTGAATGCTCGACCCAAATTCATTCCTAAGCCAAATTATAACGGTAGGCGGCGATCGAGATCTCCGCAATCCTTTAATAAATATGCCCCAAAGAACTGGTGTTATAACCACCAGAAGTATTTTTATTCATGCCAAGTCTGTCTTTGTTGTTCCGAAGAATTTCCGAATGAGTGCCAATTTCCATAGCTGAAGGAGAGGACAACAGACCGCAGGCAAAAGGGTGCAACAGTATCGGGAAACATCTGGTGCCGGAAGTAGAAGACCGTACTTTCTGCACATCAACGGCATCAACGGCGCTACAGGGAAGAAGCCAACTACAATCCGACATCCCTGTCGACTCTTTTCGTCCACGCCGAATTTTTCACATAGAGAACCAAACAGACAATGCCGGTCGCAATCACCAGCCTACTTGTTTGCATGACCCGGCCAAACATCCAAACGAACTTCTGCACCTTCTTGATTTCAAAACTGGCGAAGAGTACATCGTAGACACAGGTGCAGCAGTCTCAGTTCTCAAGGATGATTCAATGGCTGAGATGTCGCTAGGCGTTCTTCTCGCAACAGAAACAGGCGAGCCCATACCAACTTATTGCTGCCTGTCCCGCACACTCAATATAGGTCTACGACACGAATTTTCTCACAATTTCATCATTGCCAAGGTCTCACATAATATAATAGGCCTTGATTTAGTTTTGAAATTTTGGCTTATTGCTGATCTTGCCAATCAAAAGATCATCGAACCCTCCACCGGACTTGAGAAAAGTTTTTGGACACTTGCCTCCGAGCGTTTGGAGTTACAAGTCATTCAGCCAACCCCAGTGCATCTTTCAGCAGAGATATCAGCAGCTCTTCAAAAGTACAAGTTGCTTTTTGATCTTAACAAGTCAGAGCTACGAGTCTCCATCACGATGAACCATATCGTCACAGAAGGACAACCTATTGCACTCAAGAAGCGACCACTAGCCCCTGCTAAGTTGAAAGCTGCCCAAGAGGAATTTTCAAGGCTTTTAGAAAAGGGAATCATCAGACCATCGTAAAGTTCATGGACGTCACCACTTCACTTAGTCTCCAAATCAAACTGATCGGACAGAGCCTGTGGAGATTACCGTAAGCTAAATTTAGCGACAAAATCTGATACATATCCTATTCCAAATATTAACACCTCACTTGAAAAACTCAACGGCAGCAATTTCTTCTCAGTGATGGACCTCAAACAAGCCTATCATCACATCTCGGTAGCACCAGAGGATATTGAAAAACTGAAGTCATCACTCCATTTGGTCTTTTTTTATATCTTTACATGCATTTTGGACTTAAGTATGCTACACAGACATTTCAAAGATTCATGGACAACATACTTCGCGACGACTCTGCTTATTGTATGTCATATCTCGTTGAAATTATGGTATTCAGTCCAGACTTAGAATCTCATGGTAACCATCTACGAAATGTGCTCTCACGCTTATCTAACCATGGACTCAAGATCAACTGTGACAAGACGCAGATTGCAACTACATCCGTGGACTTCTTAGGACATCGTATCACGGCCCAAGGTATTCAACCGTTGCCGTCAAAGACGAATTCAATCAAGAATATCAAGTCACCGAGGACTGTTAGCGAGTTGCAGAAAATCCTAGGAGTACTAAACTATTATCGCAAGTTCCTTCCGGGCCTTTCAAAACAACTTTATCCATTGTGCAGGCACCTGCGGAACCGAAAAGGACTTAGCAAGAATTCCATCACTGCTTGGTCATCCGAAGACGAGGAATTACTTCGACTTGCCATCAACTCGTTAGCAAATGCCACAATGCTAACGCATCCAGATTTTGAAAAGCCATTTCTACTCACGACAGATGCTTCTGAATTCGCTATTGGAGCCACTTTGGAACAAGAGATCGACGGAGTTCGGAAGCCTATCAGTTTCTACTCGCGTACTCTCCAACCAGTAGAAACGAGGTACGACACTTTCGGCCGAGAACTTCTCGCCATCCACGACGCAGTGCGCCATTTTATCAGCATCATTGGCAGTAGCAGATTTGTTGTTTTCACAGATCATGCACCACTAGTTAGCGCACTTCGAAACGCAACTTCATCTATCGCCAAGTACCCTGCCAGAGTGGGAAGACAGCTTTCTCGTCTAAGCGAATGGCAATTTGACGTCTTTCACGTCAAGGGCAAACAGAACTTCATTGCAGATGCCCTGTCCAGGCCAGACGTCTCTCTACAACCACCTTTGCCGTCACCATTCACTGTCAACTCCGTGGCACTCAGTGAACCTGCACTAACGCCAACTCTCCTGCGAACTGAACAACGCGGTGACATTCACATTCAAAGATCAATAGCCCGTCACCAAACCAAGTTCATATGCCGTCTGTGGGAAGGCTTACCAATTGTTTACTTCACGGGTACGCAGCCCAACAAGCCAGTTCTGCCGACCAGCCTTCAGAGAAAAGTTTTTGATTCAATTCACTCAATTTCTCACCCAGGAAGCCAAGCGACTGTCCGACTTCTTACAGATCGTTTCTGGGGTCACAGACTTAGGCAGAATGTTAAACGATGGGTCTCAGAGTGTGCAATTTGTCAGAAAAACAAGATCACACGACACACTCGTTCTAAGTTGCAACATTTTCGGTCTACTTCTCGCCTAGCCATCGTCCACATCGACATAGTTCATATGACAAAGGTTCAAGGTTTCAGCTACCTTCTAACTATGATCGATAGATTTACACGGTGGCCTGCGGCATTACCTCTTGGCACCATTTCTGCAGACGAAGTAACTAACGGTTTTATATCTGCATGGATATCCAATTACGGTGTTCCCAATGAGGTCATCACGGACAGAGGCACTTGTTTCTCATCTGATCGTTTCAAAACTACCTTGCGGTACATGGGATGCATCTTACGCCAGACGACTGCCTACCATCCCCAAGCTAATGGCATGGTAGAGAGAATGCATAGGGAACTCAAAGCTGCTTTAGCATCCTCGTCCATTAATTGCAACTGGGTCGATGCACTACCCTTAGTTCTGCTTGCCATGCGTTCCCGTACTCGTGAATCCATTAAAACGTCTGCGTCATATCTCTTGTATGGAATGGATCTACGCCTGCCTAGTCAGCTGCCACGTCTACTACCAGCAAAAGATGACCCACAAGACGAAGCTACCCGCCTTCGACTTCATTTTGGTAACATGTCTGAACAGCAGTCGAGACATACGCCTCGTCCAGTATTTGTTCACCCACAGCTCCGCAGCTGCATGAGAGCACTCGTTCGCAACTACAATTCTGTTGCACCACTACAACCAAAGTATCGCGGTCCTTAACCGCGATGTCAGGTCCAATTTTAGATATTGATATTCCTGTTTGGGATGGAGATAGTGAACTATTCTTTATGCGCATAGACTCCGCTTTCTCCTTGTATCTTGATTATGACAGTCATCTAAAACTGTCAAAGGTTTTTTCTAAACTACATTCTTAACTGTAGCGACGGTTTTATCCTAAGCTTGAGGTCATTAGGAAGCTACCTAATCCCATTTTTGGCCTAGAAAACGAAGTAGAATCCTTGCATGGGCCCAGAGAAACTGAGCAGATAATAAATAAATATGCGCAGTTAGACATGCCAAACCTTGGCCCCATCGAAATTTTGAGGGAATTACGTAAACGTTGGTATAAAACCAACATTTCTGACCATGTGGCTAAGGTTGATTTATTAAAAATCTTCCACAAGCATTAAAACTATTTGCCAGACAGCATCCCAACACTCACTATATAGATGACTTATATGAGAGATGTGAGTTAGAATATAGGGTTTTGGAACCCAAAGTGAAACTGTCACCCTTTTGTTCACCCAACTGTCCTCTTTAGAGAGGACAGTATCAAACATGGCTAAAGTTCTAGAAGGATTGGCGATAATGAAATCCGAGCTAAATCAAGTGAATGCTCGACCCAAATTTGTTTCTAAGGGGCGATCGAGGTCCCCGCAATCCTTTAACAGATATGCCCCAAAGAACTGATGTTATAACCATCAGAAGATTTTATTCATGCCAAGTCTGTCTTTGTCGTTCCGAAAAATTTCCGAATGAGTGCCAATTTCCACAGCTGACGGAAAGGACAACAGACCACAGGCGCAAGGGTGCATCAGGATCGGGAAACGTCTGGCGCAGGAAGTAGAAGACCGTACTTTCTACGCGCATCAATGGCATCAACGGCGCCACAGGGAAGAAACCAATAACAATCCGACATCCCTGTCGACTCTTTTCATCAACGCCGAATTTTTCACATAGAGAGCCAAACGGACAACGCCGGTCCAATCACCAGCCTACTTGTTTGCATGACCCAGCCAAACAGCTTCAAGTAAATGCCGCACGACGTTACAAACTCGTTTAGAGTGCCATAAAATAAAGAGTTAGTACTGTTAGGGTGTCTTTAACAGGGCCGTTCTTGCGTTATCTTGCAAATGCCGAGAAAATCCGTAAGTGTGATGTCGTCCAGAAGTACTCCTGACTATTGGGACCAGCTCGGGGTGACTTGTGTTGTGGTTTCTTCTGTTGTGGCGTTGCAATCTCGCTGAGCAACTTTGTTGAAGTTCTGCAGTAATCGGCCCGTCTCTCTAGTTGTACAGAAACAAGATTTGCGTTACTGATGTTGCCAATTTTGGTAAAAACAAGTCCAAAAATCAGCGTATGTAAAAGATGGGAGACAGTTCTGCTGAGACACACACAGAAGAAGGCAAAAGCGACTACTGAATTGCATGGTAAATTTACCGTGCTTAAATGACCATGTAATAACCATATATGGCTATTTGCACATTTAGGGTTAACGGCAAGTTTTCGTTTTTTTTCATTGGTGCAGCGTAAATCGAATTGAATTTAATTTACGCAATATGTCGGAAATTGCTTTGTGTCGTTACATCACTTTCCTCTCTGAAAAAAATATTCCTCTCGGCGAGGCTAGATAAGAAATGCATGAGTTCGAACCAAGTTAAGCAAAAAAAGATAATTTAACATAAATGCTTTTTTTAGGTATGCTTGTTGGTTGCTTCAACAATGATATGATGCAAAGTAACCACTAGGAATTGCTACACAAATTGCTAGCTCTAGTGGCCGGTCATACCGCGTGAGGCAAAATAGAGCAGTGTAAGATTTGGGAGCCGCAGCGTGAGGATTTCAAGGTAAATCGCCACTGAAGTTTCCAGGTATAAGTTAAAACCTAGACAGGCTGGATGGTCGTCATTGTGCTTGTATACGACCAAAGAAGCTAGAGTGTGTGATCGACGTTGTGCTCATGATATTTGTAGAGTGGTCTATGTGCAATTGATGAAGTTGAGATATGCAATGAAAGTGGCCTGTATCATTATATGAAGCTGATAACTACTTAGTGTTGCTACACGAAAGCGGTATTACGCCCTTTAATCACATTCTTCTACCAAATATATAGTGGTTAAAGGGCGTAATACCGGCTCCTACTGATGAGTCGCCAGTAAGCACGAAACGAATGTGCATGAGATTATACTTTCCATTCATGCTGCCTTTGGTTTATCCTTCTGGTCACAACTGAACTAATTTGTTACTAGGTTCGCAAAACCTAATACATACTTGCATATACTTACTGATGTCGGTGTCGTGCCTTGCATAATAATGAAGTATTTGGGTTGTCCGAGTAAAATCGTGTAAGGACCGCGATACTTTATTTGTATTGGTGCAACAGCAGTGTCGTTGCGCACGAGTACTATCTTGCAGCTGTGGAGCTGCGGGTGAACGAAGACTGAACGAGGCGTATGTCTCGGCTGCTGTTCAGACATGTTACTGAAATGAAGTCAAAGGCGGGTAGCTTCGTGTTGTGGGTCATCCTGTGAAGGTAGTAGACGTGGGAGCTGACTAGGCAGGCGTAGATCCATGCCATACAAGAGTTGTGACGCAGACGTTTTAATGGATTCACGAGTACGGGAACGCATGGAAAGCAGAACTAAAGGTAGTGCATCGACCCAGTTGCCATTAATGGACGAGGATGCTAAAGCAGCTTTGAGTTCCCTATGCATTCTCTCTACCATACAGTTAGCTTTGGGATGTTGGGCAGTTGTCTGGCGTAAGGTGCATCCCATGTACCGCAAGGTGATTTTAAAACGATCCGATGAGAAGCAAGTGCCTCTGTCAGTGATGAACTCATTGGGAACATCATAATTGGATATCCATGCATAGTTAAAACCATTAGTTGATTCGTCTGCAGAAATGGTGCCAAGAAGTAATGCCGCAGGCCACCGTGTAAATCTATCAATCATAGTAAGAAGGTAGCTGAAACCTTGAAACTTTGTCAGATGAACTTTGTCGATGTGGACGATGGCTAGACGAGAAGTAGTTCAGAAATGTTGCAACTTAGAACGAGTAATCCGTGTGATCTTGTTTTTCTAGCAAATGGCACACTGAGACCCATCGTTTAGCGTTCTGCCTAAGTCATTTTCGAATACGCAGGTTCCTCCACAAAGGATAAAGTTGTCTTGCAAGGCCTGAAAGAAGCTTGCCATAGTAGTTTACTACTCCCAGAATTTTTTGCAACTCGCTAACAGTCTTCGGGGACTTGATATTCCTGAACGCATTCGCCTTTGACGGCAAAGGTTGAATACCTTGAGGTGCGATACGATGCCCTAAGAAGTCCACGGATGTAGTTGCAATCTGCGTTTTGTCACAGTTGATTCTGAGTCCGTGGTTGGGTAAGCGTGAGAGGACATTTCGAAGATGCTTGACATGAGATTCTAAGTCTGGACTGAATACCATTATGTCATCGAGATATGACATACACTAAGCGGCGTCGTCGCGAAGTATGTTATCCATGAATCTTTTAAATGTCTGTGTAGCACACTTAAGTCCAAAAGGCGTGTAAAGATATTCCAAAAGGCCAAATGGAGTGATGACTGCAGTCTTTTCAATATCCTCTGGTGCTACCGGGATGTGATAGTAGGCTTGTCTGAGGTCAATCATTGAGAAGTAGTTGTTGTCGTTGAATTTTTCAAGTTAGGTGTTAATATTTGGAATAGGATATGCATCAGATTTTGTCACTGAGTTTAGCTTACGGTAATCTCCGCAGGCTCTGTATGATCCGTTTGATTTTGAGACTAAGTGCAGTGGATTAGCAGGGGTCAGTGGTCGCTTCTTGAGTGCAATAGATTGTCCTTCTGTGACGATATGGTGCATCGTGTTGGAGACTCCTAGCTCTGACTTGTTGGGATCGAAATGCGAATTGTGTTCTCGAAAAGCTGCTGATATCTCTGCTGAATGATGCACTGGATTTTGCTGAATGACTTGTAGCTGCAAACGCTCAGAGGCAAGTGTCCAAAAACTTTGCTCACGTCCGGTGGAGGGGTCTATTATCTTTTGATTGGCAAGATCAACAATGAGCCGAAATTTCAAAAAGAAATCAAAGCCCAGTATATTGTGTGAGACCTTGGTAATGATCAAATTGTGAGAAAATTCCCGCCATAAACCTATGTTGAGTGTACAATACTGGCAGCCATATGTAGTTATGGGCTCGCCTGTAGCTGTTGCGGAAGAACGTCTAGCGATATCTTGGCCTTTGAATCATCCTTGAGCACTGAGTCTGCTGCACCTGTGTCTACAATAAATTCTTCGCCGGTTCTGAAATCAAGAAGGTGCAGAAGTTCGTTGGGCTGTTTGACTGGGTCATGCAAACAAGTAGGCTGGTGATTGCGACCGGCGTTGTCCGTTTGGCTATCTATGTTGCAAATTCGGCGTGGAGGAAAAGAGTTGACAGGAATGTCAGATTGTTATTTGTTTCTTCCCTGTGAAAACGTTGATGCCGTTGATGCGCAGAAAGTACGGTCTTCTACGATCCTGATGCACCACTGCGCCTGTGTTCTGTTGTCTTTCCCGTCAACTGTGGAAATTGACATTCATTCGGAAATTCTTCGGAACGACATTGACAGACTTTACACGAATGAAAAAACTTCTGGTGATTATAGCATCGGTTCTTTGGGGCATATCTGTTAAAGGTTTGCAGGGATCTCGATCGCCGTCTACCGTTATAATTAGTTTTGGGCATTTATTTGGGTCGAGCATTCACTTGATTTGGCTCGCATTTCGTTATGGCCAATCCTTCTAGAACTTTAGCCATGTTCGCCACTGTCCTCTCTAAAGAGGTGTGCCTATCATCCTGCGGGGTGGATTCACCTTAAGTTCCAAAATCCTATATTCTAACTGGCATCTCTCAGATAAGTCATCTATAGAGAGAGTGTTGGGAAGGTGTTTGGCGAATAGTTTTAATGATTGTGGAAGATTGTTAATAAAAACAACCTTGGCCTCATTGTCAGAAATATTGGTTTTATAACAACGTTTCCGTAATTACATTAAAATCTCGATAAGGCCAAGGTTTGACATGTCTAACTGTGCGTATTTTTTATTATTTGCTCGGTTTCTTTGGGCCCTAGCAAGGATTCTTCTTCATTTTGTAGGCCCAAAATGGGATTAGGTAGCTTCCTAATGGCCTCGAGCTTCGGATAAATCCGTCGCTGCAATTTAGATGGTAGTTTAGCAAATAACTTTGACAGTTTCTGACGACTGTCACTAACAGCTTCCACAGTTGAAAAAGAATCTTCCGCAGTTGAATCTGTCGAGTACATACGGTCAATTTTTGTTCAAAAATCACCAAGATGTACAATATTGTACGTAGGGAAATTGAACAGAACATATACCCCAAAAATTTTCCAAGAAGACCAAGATTTTAGAGAGATTAAACAGACATTCCAACAAAAATTCCCAGAAGACAAGACCAGAGTAACAAAACGTATACGCAATGTTAATATATTTTTATCCCAAATAAATGAAAAAGAAAGTCAATTTTATTTATACCAAAAAAGACAGTACAATACTCAGTATCCTGGCGCGGTCGCCAAATTTGTATACGCCCCAGCTTCAAGTAAATGCCTTACGACGTTACAAACTCGGTTAGAGTGCCATAAAATAAAGAGTTAATACTGTTGGGGGCCCTTAACAAGGCCCGTCTTACGTTCTATGGCAAATACCGAGAAGTTCCGTTAGTGTGATTTTGTCCAGAAGTACTCCTAGACTCTTGAGACCAGCTCGGGTTGACTTGGGTTGTGGTTCCTTCTGTTGTGGCGATGGAATCACGTTGAGTAACCCCGTTGAAGTTCTGCAGTAATTGGCTCGTCTCTCTATTTGTACAGCAACATGTTTGGCGTTACTGATGTTGCCAATGTTGGTAAAGCAAGACCAAAAAATATCATATGTGAAAGGTGGAAGACAGCACGTCGGAGACACGCACAGCATAAGGCAAAAGCGACAACTGAATTTCATGATAAATTCATCGTGTTTAAATGACAATGTAACAGCCATATATGGCTAAGTGCACACTATTGGTTAAAGGTAAGTTTCGCTTTTTTCTCATTGGTGCAGTGTGAATCGAATTGAATTTAATTTACGCAATATGTCGGCAATTCTTTGTGTCGTTCTCGGCATTTGCCAGAACGCAAGACCGGCCCTGTTAAGGGCCCCCCAAACAGTATTTATAACACTATGACCGACTTTGTAACGTCAAACGGCGTTTACTTGAAGCTGAGGCGTTTACAGTATTGGCGACCGCGCCAGGATACGAAGGACTGTACTGTTTTTTGGTATAAATAAAATTGAATTTTTTTGTTCATTTAAATTAAAATTTTCGTATACGTTTTTACTCTGGTCGTGGTCTTCTGGGGAATTTTGTTGGGTATATATTTTTAGACGGAAGGTTTTTTTTCAATCTTTCTAAAGTGTTTGTTTTCTGGGGAATTTTTCTCGGTATATGTTCTATTCAATTTTACAACGTACAAAACTGTACATCTAAGTGATCTGTAAACGAACATTGACTGTACGTGCTTGACAGATTCAACTGCTGAAGATTCTGTTTCAACTGTGGAAGCTGTTAGTGGGTAAGTGTTTCGTTTAAAGTATATTTATACATTTTCATCTTGCCTATAAATTTATGCTCTTAAGATCCCGTAAACTTATTAGAATGTTCAGGTCCAATTTTAGATATTGATGTTCCTGTTTGAGATGGAGATAGTGAACTATTCTTTATCCGCGTAGACTACGCTTTCTCCCCGTTTTTCGATTATGACAGTCCTCAAAAATTGTCAAAGGTTTTTGCTAGACTACCTTCTGAATTATAGTGACGGATGTATCCAAAGCTTTGGTGATTAAAGTACCAAGCTTTTTGTAGAATATCGTCTGAACGATCGAGGTGGTCCCGTTTGGTAAATTCTCCGAACAATGCAGGCAATTTTGTCACTTATAAAAATACCTTTGGTGATTAAGGCATCAACTATTTGAAGAATAATATTAACAAAGCACTTACCTAAATCTGCTTCCCCAGTTTAAGACGAACACCATAACGTGGGTAACCACAGAAAACGGACACAATCAGAATCAAAATCTGCTTCCACAGTTTGGTACAATATGTATAATTTGAACGATTTAACCACAGAAAAACCCCCCAATAATATCTGCTTCATCTGGTTAAACAAAACAAGTTATGAAGACTAATACGACCCTGACTAAGAAATATTCACAAACAGGGTGAAGAACAAGAAGATTTCACATGCTAACTTCGCTTATCATATGAAACACAGAAATAACAAGTAAAATGCAAATTTATTTATAATTTTGCAACAAGATTTATTATATCAAAACAATACTAAAAACCGTATTGTTCTCAGAATCCGGGTGCGATCGTCAATTTGTAAACGCCCCAACTGCAAGTAAATGCCGTGCGACGTTACAAAATAGCAAACATGCTGTAGATACTGCGAGGCATTTACTGTTTGTGGCCTTTATAAAGACCGGAAAAGCATTCTGCGGCAAATGTCGAGAAAATATAGAAGTGCTGCAGTGTCTAGATGTACTTCTATACACTTGAGACCTGCTCTGGTTGATTAGCTGGTTTTTCTTCGTGTGAATGCACCGGGATAATTAGGGTTATCCAAATCAGAAAGGTGAGTTTCTGTTTGAAAGCTCAAGGTTGTCTTGTTGAAGATTTGCGGCAACACTACGGTAGCTGGTCCACATAGAAATCCAATTTTTATTTAATCGTTTAACAAAAACTAGTTGTGCAGCAGCAAGAACATTGGCATGACTGAAGCCCATAGTACGCGGTGTTACAACGGGATAAACGCACGTCCAGAAATCAGCGTAGGTAAACGTCAAGTAAAGAGAGCAATTGAAATCAACCGTAGCGCGTATAGCAGAAGTGTCAAGTGTGTTTTGCATAGTAAATACGCCGTTCTTACAAACTTTTGCAGGCGCAAGGTCGCAGGCTATTGGTTAAGGACTGATTTCGCTTGTTCTAATTAGATCCGCGTAATGAAATTTGAACTTGAATTAAGCAAAATGTCGGCGAATTAATCTAAGCCATTAAAAAGTATTGCAAGCGTTACTTAACGACTCCGAATAATTCGCCGGCATATTGCCAAAATAAAATTAAAATTTCATTACGCGGTACCAATTAAAACAAGCAAAATTTGCAGTTGACATATGGCGTGCGACCTTGCGTCTGCAAAAGTATATAAGCACGATGCATTTACCATAAATCTCACTTGACACCTCCGCTCTGCTTGCTACTTGACTGTCTACCTACGCTGACTTCTGGTCTTCGATTAACAAGCTGTGTTATCTCGTCGCTTAGACTTCAATCAAGCAAATCTTCTTGTTGATGCACAATTAGTCAAAACATAATCGATTTAATATTAATTGGAATTATACGTGTGCCAGCTACCACAGTGTTGCCGCAGATCAACAAGACAATTCTGCCCCTTCAAACATCAATGCACCTCTTTTGTTTCGACAATTCTATTTATTACAGTGCATCCACTCGAAGGAACACCAGACAACAAGCCGAAGCAAACAATAAGAGTCTAGAAGTACTTTTAGACACTGCATTACTACTTATATTTCATGACATTTTCTGTTGAACGCTTTACCGTCCCTGTGAAGGGCTACCCACAGTAAATTTTCTCTACGGATTTGTCTTCCTCTTGCAACGTCGCAAGGCATTTACTTACAGCCAGTGCATTTACAAATTGGCGACCGTTCCAGGATACCTAGATCAGCAATGTTTTTAGATTTGTTTTGATATCACAAATCTCACAAGAAATATTTGAAATAAATAAATTTGTCTTTTTTATTGGGGGATTTACATTAAATCTGCGGTAGCACATATAATGAAAAGTTTTTTGAAACCTAATCATTCTGTCCTTCAACAATGTTTGCGAATATTTTAAATCAAAGTTTTCTGTGGGTTACTTCACTTGTTGTACCACAATTTGTGCATAACCAGTGGAATCACATTTTTGCCAAAATTTCCTGTGGTAAAATCATTCAAAACTGTTCTTTCCTACACACAAGTTGCGTCAAACTGTGGAAGTAGATTTGGATTTTGATTTTGGGGAAGCAGATTTTGTCAAAATTTTCTGCGATTAAGTCGCTTAAAACTGTTGCCTCATCTTTTGCGTTCGTGTCAAACTGTGGTAGTATAATTTGTGGAAGCAGATTTCTGTCAGGGTTAAATGGCTCAACACTTTTCTCCCTACCTCACATTTTGCTTTCCTATCAAACTGTGAAAGCTGATTTTGGTAAACGCTTTGTTATCAATTTTTAAATATTTGTAGGCTATGTATCTTATAAATTTTTTCTATATATATTTAAGACATTTTATGCATTTAAATGTCTTGTTAGTCACTCCTAAATATGAATACCATAAATTCTAACTTAACTTATTGTCCATCCGCCCGTCTCACATCTGATGACGTTAGGCTGTCTACTATGAAGAAATGTATTTTAGATTTGATTAAAATCCCTGATATAATCGTCGTAGACAGAACAAATGCTAATAAAACCACACAGTAACACCGATTATATCAGTATAAACGACCATCGAGACCACCTCGATCATTCAGTTGATATTCGCCAAGAAATTGGGGTTATAATCAGCAAATCTATTTTTATAATTGTCAAAATTGCCTACATTGTTCGGTAAATGTACCAAACGGATACCAGTTTCCTTCCATAGATGACCACAATCAACATCAAGACAACAGATTCACTTCTTTAAGTACAAAATTTCAAACGCTTACAGCTACAGTTTATGTTGACTATTTTCGTCCACGCAGAATAGGCAACACAGACGGCAAAACCAAAATCCTATTTGTCTACATGACCCGATAAAATTCTGCATCTTCTAGATTACAGAACTGGAGAAGTATTCATCTTCGACACAGGTGCAGCAGTTTCAGTTCTCAAAGATGATTCTACGGCCGAGATGTCTTTAAGTGTTTTAAACACAACAGCTACAGGGAGCCCATTCCTACTTATGGATGCTAGCATCACACTCTCAACATAGGTCTACGAGATAATTTTTTTCACAACTTCATCGCAAGCTAATTTCAGTAACTTAATCCGATTCATATCCTATTCCCAATATAAACACATAACTTGAAAAACTCAGCGGTAGCAATTAATTCTCAGTGATAGACATAAGACAAGTCTACCACAACCTTCCATGTTTCGCCAGAAGATAATGATTGATAGATTAACCTGAAGGCCTGCGGCATTACCTCTTGGCACCATTTCTGTAGACAAAGTCACTAACGGTTTTATCTCTGCATGGATAGCACATTATGGTGTTCCTAATGAGATCACTACTAATAGAGGCACTTAATTCTCCACTGGTCGTTTCAAAACTACCTTGCGGTTCATGGAATGCACCTTAATCCAGACGAATGCCTACCACCTACAGTCTAACGGTATGGTAGGAATAATGTATAGGAAACTTAATTCAGATTTAGCATCCTCGCCCATTAATTGCAACCGTATCGATGTATTACAATTAGTCCTACTTTCTATGCATTCCCGTATATGTGATCCTATTAAAACGTCTGCGTCTCAGTTCCTATATGGCATGGACCTCAACAGCCTAATCAGCTCATACGTCTACTACCCGCAACTAACACGCCTGACCAACAGCTGAGACAACTCATCGTCCAGTCTTTATTCCCTTGCAGCTGCAAGAGAGTACTCGTTCGTAACGATGCTGCTTTTGCATAATTCCAGAACGGTGAACGATGGGTCTTTGAGTGTGCTATTTGCATGAAAACCAAGATCACACGTAACACTCCTTCTAATTTCTAAATACTCCCAACTACTTTACGCCTAGCCATCGTCCATATCTGCATAAATCATGTAACAACGGTGCAAGATTTCAACTACTTTTTACATATGATTGATCGATTTACCCGATGGCCTGCGGCTTTACCTCTTGACACCATTTATGCAGACGAAATCACTAACGGTTTTATCTCTGCATGGGTAGCACATTATTGTGTTTCCAACGAGGTCACTTACTACACAACTGATTATTTCAAAACTACCTTGCAGTTCAAGGGATGCTACTTACGCCAGAGGACTGCCTACCGCCCCAATCTAACGGCATGGTAGAAAAAATGCATAGGGAATTTAAAATAGTTTTAGCATCCTCGTCCATTAATGGCAACTGGGTCGTTTTATTACCTTTATACTTACTGGCTATGCATTTCCGTATACGTGATCCTATTAAAACGTTTGCGTCACAATTATTATATGGTATGGATCTAACCCTGACTAAACAGCTCCCACGTCTAATACTCGTCTAATACCCACAAGTCGAAGCTTCTCGCCTTGGACTTCATTTTAGTAACATGTCTGACCAGCAGCCAAAACTACATCTTGTTTAGTCTTCGTTCACCTGCAGCTCCATAGATGCAAGAGAGTACTCTTTCGTAGCGACACTGTTTTTGCAACATTGCAACCAGTGTATCGCGGTACTTACCCGATTTTGATCGGACAGCCTAAATATTTCATCATCATGCAAGGTGTGACACCTACAAAGGTAAGCATAGACAGGTTGGAACCAATTTCTTCATTCATTTCAGGCTCTACTAGCCTACAATCTCAAAACGAACAATAGATTGCATTGCATGGCGAGTAACAGATAGTACATCTCACATTTATGTTTCGATAATCTACCTATTAAATTTTAAATTTTTGCGCACCACTTATGCTCTATTTTACATAACATGATCTCCATGGATCTACATGATTCATTACTTTTCTCATATTCAAATGTCTAACGTGGTATATCCAGCTGATTTTAGCTAACAATTGTGTAGCATTTTTAACAGTTTTTCGGTTTTATGTCATATCTGTGGCAATGTTTGAGTATTCTTTTTGTCATTACCATTTAATTTTCAGGTATATTTTTTTACATTGTAATGTTCAAACTTATGGCCCACACCTGAGCTCACAATGCCTATTTTGGTATGACCAGCTACTTACAGGTAACGCCTTGTGTAACAACAATAAGTAGTTATTGGCCTTCTATCATGGAACAGGTCATTATCAGCTACACAGTACAAATTCACTATGAATATCGTGACCACATCGTCGAGCACACACTAGCTCCTTTGGTTGTATTTAAACTCATTGACGGCGACCCAGCGTGCCCAGTTTATAAATAAAACCTGGCAACTTCAGTGGCAAACAACTTTGCAATTTTCACGCTGCGGCTCTCAAAACGTATCACACTATTCTATTTTGCATCAAGCAGTAAAACCGGCCACAACATATAACAATTTGTGTAGCCATTCCTAGTGGTTATTTGGCATCATATTATTGTTGAAGCAATTAACGAGTATGCATTAGCCTAGTATTACAATACCTTTTGATTAGCTATTTGCAGAATAATAATCGGCTGCTTAACTGGGCTGGAACTCTCTCGTACGTATTCTTTTACTCAGAGAGAGGAAAGTGATGCAACGGATCAGATTAATTCGCCGACATATTGTCAAAATAAAATTCAAATTTCATTTACGCGACAACGATTAAAACAGGCGAAATTTGCCGTTAACCAATAGTGTGCGAGCTTACGCTCAAAAACTATACAAGCCCAGTGCATTTACCATGCCTATCATTAGCACTACGTGTGCTTGCTGACTCACGTCATATTTGACTGTTTACCTTCGCTGACTTCTGGACTAACGTCACGCTGTGTCACCTAGTGACTTGGATTTCAGTCACGCTAACCTTGTTGCTGCAAAACTAGCCACATGGATCGACTATTTATTTATTTGACTTAAACGTGTGTCAGCCACCACAGTGTTGCAGCAGATCTTCAACAAGAAAATTATGAGCCTTCACACATAAACCTACCTCTCTGGTTACGACGCCACAACGAAGAAACACCAACCAGTCAACAAGAGCCGATCTCGAGTGCCTAGAAGTATTTATAGACACTGCAACAGAACAAACTATCTCGGTATTTGTCGAAGAACACAATTCATGCCCTAATTAGGTCCACCATCAGTACCTGAATCTCATTATCTACGAATCTTAATTTTTTTAACTTTGCCCTGCATTTGCATGCAGCTGGAGTGTTTACAGCCTATTTTTAAAATTAAATTCCAATTTAAATTCGCTGGACTAATAAGAATGCGCAAAATTACCATTGACCAATTGTGTGCGACTTTGCATCTATATAAGTGTAAACGTCCCGGCTAGAAGTAAGTCCCGTGCAACGTCACATGAAGAAAACAAAACAGTTTTTGTGAGAGCAGTTGTCGTGTTTGGCCCTAAACAGGACCTGAAATTTAGAAGTATTACTAGACACTTGCTCTGTCCTCGTGTTTATTGGCTGGTGATCCTTTGTGTAGATGCACCTGAATATTTAGAATTGTCAAAATAGAATGTGTGAATTGCTGTTCGAAGGCTTAAAATTATCTTGTTGAAGATATGCGGCAACACCGAGGTGGCTGGCACACGTAGAAATCCGTTTAATATGTGATCAATTACGTATGACTATTTGTGCAGCAACAATAAGATTGGCGCGTCTGAAGACTAAGCGAGGAGGTGATATAGGGCGGTAAACGCAAGTACCAAAGTTGGCGTATAGGGTCAGTTAAGCGTAGAAAGCAACATCAATCAAACGTTGTGAGCAGAGCAGATGTGCCCTGTGTGGTAATTGCGTCGTGCTTATATAGATGTTCAATCGAACGCAAAAGGTCAACGGCAATTTTGCGCGTTTTAATTTGTTCAGTTTATTGAAATTTCAATTTGATTTTGGCAATGTCGGCGAATTAATGTGAGGCGTTACATCACTTTCATCTCTGAGAATGAAAAGGTAAAAATTCCTCTCGGCAAGACTTGAGGGCAGATTTCGAACGCAGTTAAAAAACTGTTTCTTCTTCTGCCCATAATTAGCCAAACGTTTATAGTAATACTGGGCTGGTACGTACTTGTTAATTGCTTCATTAATGATACGATGCCAAAATAACCACTTGTCGTTGCTTCACTAATTATTTGTTAAAGTAGCTGGTCATACCGCTTGAAGCGAAATAGGGCAATGTTATAAGTTTTGATAGAAGAAGCGTGAAAATTGCAATGTGAATTGCCACTAAAGTTGCCAGGTTTATGCTATAACCTGGGCACGCTGGATCGCCGTAAATGATAGTTACTATACGACCAAAAAGTTAGCGCTTGCTCGACGTTTTGGTCACGATATTGATAGTGCATGTGTACAGTGCAACTGGTGAAGTGGCATATACCATGATATGAAACCGATATCTACTTATTGTTGCTACACAAAGCGTTAGCTCTAAATGGTTGGTCATGCCATAATTAATCGAGTGTGAGCAATTAGTTGCAACATTTTGATGTAAAAAATATGAAAATCAAATGATAACGACATAATTGTGCATGCGCATTGCCGCAGACATGACAGAATAACGAAGAACTGTTAAAAATGCTGCACAATTGTTAGCTAAGAACAGCTGGTTATACCACGTGAGAGAAGTGAGTGTGAGAAAGTATCATGTGGATCTATAGAAGTCATATCACGTGAAGTAGGGCGCAATTGGTGCGCAAAATGTTAAAATTAGATACGTAGATTAACGAAAAATTAAAGTGAAATAATTTATCAGTTCCATGTAATGCAAAGCAAACTATTGTTAGGTTGATATTTTAGGCATGCCGAGTCTGAAACTAATTTAGAATGATGTGTGCCGCCATGATGAGGCGGTTCGATAAAAGGTTTCAACCTGTCTAAGCCTACTGATGTAGGTAATGCACCTAGCATGATAATGAAGTATTTCGACCGACTGAACAAAATCGGGTAAAGACCGCGCTACTTTGGTTGAAATGGTAGATTAGCAGCGTTTTAACGAACGAGTACTCTCTTGTAACTTTAGAGCTGCGGGTGAACAAAGACTGGCCGAGGAGTATGTTTTGCCTGCTGGGCAGACATGTTATCAAAATGAAGTCGAAGGCAAGAAACTTTGAATTTTGCGTCATCCTCTGCGGGTACTGAGCTTGGGGGTTGACTAAGCAGGCGTAAGTCCATGTCATATGATAGTTTTTATGCAGGAGTTTTAATTGATTTACGTATACAGGAACGCACGGCAAGTGGGAAAAAATGTAACACATCGATCCATTTGCCATTAATGTACAAGGATGCTAAAGCTGCTTGAATTTCCTATGCATTCTTTCTACCATATCTTTCGTTTGGTGGTGGTAGGCAATCGTCTGTTATAAAGTGCATCCCATGACAGGCTGGGTAGTTTTGAAGCAACCAGATGGGAAGCAAAGGCCTCTAATAGTGATGACCTCTTTGGGAACACCATAATAGGCGTTCCATGCAGGGAGAAAACCGTTAGTGACTTTGTCTGCATAAATGGTGTCAAGTGGTATTGCCGCAAGCCATCGTGTTAATCTATCAATCATAGTTAAATGGTAGTTGAAACCTTGAAACATTATCAGATTAACTAGGTCGATGTGGACAACTGCTAGGCAAGAAGTAGTTGTGAAATATTGCAACCTAGAATGGTTTTGCCAATTGATCTTTTTTTTCTGGCAAATATTGCACTCGGAGACACATCGCTAAGCGTTCTGTCTAAGTCTGTGACCCTAGAAACGACCTGTAAGAAGTTTGACAGTCGAAAGCTTTACTCTGAAGGCTAAACTGGCTTGCTTGGCTGCGTACCCGTGAAACAATGGGTAAACATTCTTTGAGTTTGAATACGAACTTGGAAGTGTGACAAGTTACAGATCTTTGAATACGATTATCACTGCGCTATTCGGTTTGCAGGAGGGTTGCCGTTAATGCAGGTTCGCTGAGTGTCACGGAGTTTACTGAGTGGAACGATAGTGAAGGATGTTGTAGCAAGAAATTGCGTCTGAAATAATGCTTTGTTTGCCTTTAACATAAAAGATGTCTAATTGTCATTCGCACAGACGCAGCAGTTGTATTTCTACTACTGCAGGTTAATTTGCCACAATTGAAGTCGCGTTTTACAGTACGCTAACTAATGATGCATGACATTTAAAAACAACAACTCTGTTGCTGCTAATATTGCTGATGAAGTCGCGCAATGCGTCATGGATGCCAAGGAGATTGTAGCATTAGTCATCTTCAAGTCTAAGAACGCAAAAGGGTCCTATATAGGGCTGGCATTAATTCAAAAGAAAGTTCTCGCAGAAGCGCCCGTATTAGGATGCAGAAGTCAGCACAATGTTGGAAGCACACTTTGAGAGTTAGTTAAAGGAATGACTGCACTAATGAACATTTTGATTTCAGAATTAGGTAGAATTAATTCTCGACTGGATGATATATTAATAATAAATTCTGATGAAATCCGCATAAACGACACAACCAATACAGGTGGACACAATAATGGGGACGGCGCCGAATAGGAATCAGAAAGCAATATGCCGGTATTTTCAGCTGAATAGACGACTTTTTTCCGATCGTCATCAAAATTTAAGCCAATGCTTGCATTTTTGGATGAGGAAAGTCCACAGTTAAGGTTCGAAAAAGTTAAAACAACATTTGAGCACAAAAATTTACATTAGAAGCACCTTTGTGCGCGTGACTGTCCAGGAGTTAGTTGACCGGAGAGTAGCAGTCGAATTGGAATTGCCGTTCGACATCACGTATGAAGAGTAAAAAGACGAGTTTTGGATCACTTCCGAGATAGGCTTCAGGAGATATTTTCAGAAATGTACAGTCTCAAACCATTACTGGGTGAGATGCCCCCTGATACCATACCACGCATCAAACGATGGTTCTCCAAGCTAACTAAGTCATTACCCGAGTTGCCACCGCATGATGCCATCATGTTTATGCTGCTGGATCGTACCAGGTACATGTTTAACTTTTGTGATGATATACTGCACCGTGTTGGCAACTCGTAGCTCTGACATGCTGAGTTCAAACGACTTGTGTTCTCAAAGAGCTGCTGATATCTATGTTGAATGATGCACTGGATTTGATGGGATGATCTGTAACTCCAAACCTTTGGAGGTAAGTGTCCACAACTTTGCTAAAATCAGATGGAGGGGTCAAAGATCTTTTGACAAGATCAACTACAAGCCGAATTTTTAACAGGAAATCTAGGTCCTTTATGTTGTGTGTGAACGTGGCGACCTTGACGTTGTGAGAAATATCTCGTCGTAAATTTTTGTTGAGTGTAGGACGCCGGCAACCATAAGTAGGAATGGGCTTCCCAGTAGCTCTTGCCAGTAAAACGCCTAGAGACATCTCGGCCATGGCATCACCCTTCTGAACTGAAACTGGTGCGTCTGTGTCCACGATGAATAGTTTTCCAGTTCTGAAATCCAGAAGCCGCGGGAGTTTATTAGGTTGTTTTTCCAGGTCATGTAGACAAATAGGCTGGTCATTTAGAATGATATTATCAGTTTTGCTGTCTATGTGGCATATTCGGCGTGGACGGAATGAGTCAACATAATTGAAGCTGTAGGTGTTTGAAAACTTAAACGTGAATAACAAAAATTTTCTTGTTTTTGATTTTGCTATTCTAAGGGAGGAAACTGGTATCCGTTTGATATATTCTCCGAACAATGCAGGCAATTTCGACACTTATAAAAATACCTTTGGTGATTAAAATACCAAGCTTTTTGTAGAATACCGTCTGAACGATCGAGGTGGTCCCGTTTGGTAAATTCTCCGAACAATGCAGGCAATTTCGTCACTTATAAAAATACCTTTGGTGATTAAGGCAACAACCATTTAAAGAATATCGTCTGAATGATCAAAGTGATCCCGATTGTCGTTTTATTTTAAACATGCGTTCCTTATAAATATATTAAAAAAAATAATAAAGCACTTACCTAAATCTGCTTCCCCATTTTAAGACGAACACCATAACGTGGGTAACCACAGAAAACGGACACAATCAGAATCAAAATCTGCTTCCACAGTTTGGTACAATATGTACAATTTAAACGATTTAACCACAGAAAAACCCCCCAATAATATCTGCTTCATCTGGTTAAACAAAACAAGGTAGGAAGACTAATACGACCTTGACTAAGAAATATTCACAAACAGGATGAAGAACAAGAAGATTTTACATGCTAACTTCGATTCTAATGTGAAACCCAGAAAAAAAAAGTAAAAGGCAAATTTATTTATAATTTTGCAACAAGACTTTTGAATTCAAAAAAATCTCTAAAAACAGTACTGTTCTCAGAATCCGGGTGCGGTCGTCAATTTGTAAACGCCCCGACTGTAAGTAAATGCCGGGCGACATTACAAAAATTCAGACAGATATAGAAATACTTTAGGTGATTATAAAACCAATTTTGACAATTGTCTTGTATATTAATTTAGACAGTGTTTATCCGAGGTTCTGTTATCATTTTTTCTGTCTATAACGATTATTTAAAGGATTGTACTCAAATCTGAAATAGATCTCTACAAAATATGTCCTAACGTCATCAGATGTGAGACCGGCGAAATGAAATTGAGCTAACTTTTAATTCATTTTATGCATGTTTGGAAGTGACTTACAGGACATTAAAATTCATAAGGGGATTTAAATGTATATTTTAAAAAATTTAAAACGTATATGCCCTGTAAAAAATGACAAACTTTTAACTATGTGCTTAATAAAATCTGCTTCCACGCATAGTATGGTACAAGCACGTAGACGAGAAAAGTTTTGAGCGATTTAACCACAGAAGAGTTTGACCAGAAATATTCACAAACAGGACTGAAATGACAGGGTGATCCGGTGTCGAAAACTTGGTATAAGTTGCGCTACCGTCGATTTTAATGTACACCCCAATTTATTCTGTTTCAATTGTTGTGCAGATATTTGTAATATCAAAACAAATTTTAACAGCGGTACTGCTCTCAGAATCCTGGCACGGTCGCCAATTTGTAAACGAAAAAATGAATTTTATGGAAAACGTTGCTGGGTGTGGTCCTTAAAAGGGCCAGTAAAGCGTTCACGGGCAAGTGCCTATAAAGTTCATGAATGTTGCAGTAGCGATAGTGACAACAAGTACTTCTAGACACTTGCTCCGTTTTTCGGTTGGTGGGCTTATGCTCCTTTTATGTAGATGCACAGGAAGAAATAGATTTGTCATAGCCGGATATGCGGCATCACCGTGGTGGATGTCACATGTAGAAAGCCGATTAATAGATAATCAATTATGAATGATTATTTTTGCAGTAAGTAGAAGATTGACGTAATTAAGGACTAAGGAATGAGATGACACAGTGTGGCAAACTCAAGTCCAGAAGTTGGCGAAGATAGACAGTCATTTGGAGAAATTTACTGCAATCACACGTAGCAAGAATAGCAGAGGTGTGTCGCGTGGTAATTGCATTATGCTTAGGTAGAATTGCTGACGCATGCAATTGGTCAACGGGAATTGTAAGCTTTTTTATTGGGTCAGCGTATTGAAATGTGAATTTTATTTTGGCAATATGTCGGTTTATTAATCTGAGCTATTACATAAGAATGATGAAATTACTACTGAATACACATTCTGCCCTGCTTGCTACATTTGATTGCTGCCGCCATCTCTGCATCAATAATCATCTATGTTGACTATTCTACTTGCGTTTACCACGCTGTTTTACTTGTCAGCTAGTCTTGAGTTACGCCAATATTCTTGTTGCTGCGCATCCAGTAATAGGAAAAAGATCATCTATTAATTGGATTTCTACGTGCATCAACCACGTCGATGTTGCCGCAGATCTCCAACAAGATAATTCTAGCCCAGTCAACAAACACGAGGGCATCGAAAGTGTCTAAAAGGACGTCTGTACGCCCACACGCTGCAAACAATAAGAAACTCCCAAACAGTTGCTCGTTTTTAGGCTCTGGTCCTGTTAAGGGCCACAATAATAACTTCTGTCTTCGTTTCCTTATTGATATTCTTAGCAACGACGTACGGCTCTTCCTTTCAGCCGGAGCATTCTGCATTTTGTGTCTGAATTCGTCAGCTTCTCTGTTTACATGTAGTAGCTATTCCGTTATCCTTGAAACATTTTCGAATGTTGATATTTTACCCAATATTCCTCTATTAGCACGAAGTTATTTTTTCTTATTCGAGCATATTGGGAATAGTGAGACCAGATAATTTAATTATCCTGGTTTTTGTGCCGAAACTTTTTCTTGATCTAACGTTCGGTTTGCAGTGTTGCGTATAAATTACACAGTCCTTTTGCCTATTACTTAATTAATAAAATATAACTTTGTTTTATATGGAGGCTAAACGTAAATATGAGAACAATGGTAGCTTAGATAAGGAAGTCGCAGGTATGAGTGTGATAAACGTGGAGGAAAAATTAGACCATTAAACTGCAGCTCATATATCGATTAGCACACATAAATTTGAGCACATTGATGGCTGTAGGAGACGCAGGAAGAAACGTATAACCTATCAAACTCCGGTTCACATATCAATCAGGAAACATCACAATCCTAGATATATACCAAGATTTATACGGGCCTTGCATTTTTTGGCACCCATAAGTATATAGGGTAAGGGCTTTTATACATTATTATATTGTTCAAATTTGATTTCCTTAAAGCGTTTTTAGTTATAGTTATTTAATCAGGAATGTCCTCGAACCTCAATTAGCTCCGTGTCCATCTGTCGGTTTCTCATCTTATGTTGTTTAGATATCCCATTTGTAAAATCTCTTTTAAGTTTGCTGAAATCTTATAAAGATATACCATAGACATAGAAAATGTTAATATATTGCGGATCAACATTTTCGTTAGAATTGAGTATAAAATGAGAAACAAAAATCGAGATCCCTTTGAACCTGAGGTCGGCATTCTTCAAAGAATTGGTGCTACAATAATCTAAACTATTTTTATACTTTCCGAAATCGCCTTTACCTTTTGGAGAATTTACCAATTAGGTTCCAGTTTCATTTCATGCCTCACTACAAGCCACAATAAAGAAACAGTTCATATGCTTTACACACAATTTTAAAACACCTAATAATACAGTCCATGTCGATTCCTTTCATCCGAGTGGAACTAACCTCGAAGACACTGTATCCAACAAAGTCACGCAAAATGTCCAAAATATCGGCATATATGACACAGCTAAAGAACACAATGAGCTTCTGCACCTTTAGTATTTTAAAACTAGAGATGAATTTATAATAGATTTAGATGCAGCAGTTTCTGTACGCAAGGTATAATTTAATACTAAGATGTCTTTATAGGTACTACTAACAACAGCTATAAGACAGCCCTCTCCCACCTACTGTTGAAATATCGCTTTGTAAATCAGAACATCATTAATACTTCCACCGGAATTGTGCACATTTTTGGGACATTTGCTTTTGAACGATTGAAGTATCAGGTCATGCAGACATCTCCGGTGCATACTTAGACATAAATAACAATAAGTTCATTTCCGTTCGATCAAAGCAACTATATCCGTTATGGAAGCACCTGATTAATTAGAAAAGAACTATACAATAAATCTATTATTTGTTTGTCATCAGATGACCTGAAATTGCTTCGTCATGCTATTAAATCGTTGGCAAATACCATTATGCTAAAACATGCAGACTTCAAATGATATCTTCTACTTACCACTAATGCTTCGAAATTCGCAATCTGGCCACATTAGAACAAGAAGCCAACGGAGTTCAGAAGCCGACCAATTTTTACCCGAGTACTCCACAACTTGTAGAAATTATCTACAACAATTTTGGTGGCTAACTCCGTTAACAATGACGCAAAATGCCACTTCTCTATTATCATAAGCAGCAGAAAATTTGTTATATATATAGATGATGCTACTTTAGATGGCCTACTTCAAAATGCGACTTTGATGGTTGCAAATTACTCTATAAGAATAGAAATCAAAATATTATTTCAGACACGCTTTCAAAGCCAGATGTCTATAAACCGCCCTCATCTTCGTCATTTTTTGGTCATGTCTATGACTCAGCAAGAATATCTTGATACCAACCTTCCTAAGAACCGAAAAACACAATAAAACTTGCTTGTAAAGCTCAGCAATTTACCATCGGACCTAGTTCTTATGCGAATTGTAGGAGGGTTTATCTATTGTCTATTTTACGTATACGCAGCCCTCAGCTAATTTAACCCCACTAGTCTTCAAAAAATGGTTTTTACTTCATTGACTCAATTTTTCCCCATGGTAGAAATGCGATTGTCAAACTTATCACTTATTGCGTCTGTTGTTATATACTTAGGCAGAATGCTAATCGATATATCTCCACGTATGCTACATACCAAATTATCACTTGTTCTAAGTTGAAGCATTTCCCAACAACATCACGACTTGCCATTGTTAACATCGGCATAGTTAATCATACTCAGCGTCAAGGTTTGAACTACCATCTAACCATGATCGATAGATTTACTAGATGACCCGTGGCAAAACTCTTCGGCGCCATTTTTGCAAATGAAATTGTAGGGGTCGATTTCCGGGGGTTGCTATCTTGTTCGTGATTTCATACCCGTCCTACATATCAACGGTGGCTATTATTACTACCCGTGCGCCTAATCAGTCTCTGATCCTTTTCGGATGGTTGATGTGAGAAGGCAAAAACATCTGGTCATAAGTATATTAGATATAATGTTGCAAATAGCAATATAATTCACAGTTAGTCCAAATTGAATATATGTTAGTAAGCTGTCAAAATAGATTTTTATGCAAAAATAGGTCTTAAACACTAGTCCCAGTTAAACTAAATTGTCCGTCTCCTAGACGGCAAATATTAAAATGATTTATATTTATAAAGTGAAATGTTTTGCACACAAGAAATTATTCTTACACAAATGTCTGGATTGGAATGAATATAGTCAAATGATTGAAAACACATGATAATCTGAACATAGTAAAATGATTTGTTTATAAAGAAAAATGTTTTACACACAAGTGGTTATTCTTACACAAATGTCTGAATTGAATTGTATTTTTATCATCGATTTAAAACATATGAAGATATGTAAAAAGTCATCGTTAAAAGCAATCACTAAAAATGAAGGGGTAAGCCACATAAAGACTTCAATGACCAAAAACTCACGAATATTTAGTTCATGTCATTATTATAATCTATTATTCTCTGAAATTCTGAATGGCACAGTTAACTGATAACAGTAAAATTGTGAATAATCAAACTGAGCGAAATAAATTCACTGTGACACAATAGTCCACCGCGTGATCCTCGCGGATCGCGCGCGGTTCTGTCTATTTTATAAAAACACTATTAATTACAAATAAAATTGCAGTTCAAGAAATATCGATTAAAACTGCTTGAAACTAAAAGAGATTGTTCCTAAAATCACAGTTAAGAGAAATATTGTTTAAGGACAGAGTTAGAATATTTGACCTTAAAGAGCACAGCGTTTGTAAAAATCGACATTCGTTGGGTTGTGACACGGAGCTGCGTGTTACAAAATAACTAATGGTTTCTTTCTGAATTGATAGACCATTTGGGTGTTCCAACCGAGGTTTTTACTGATAGAGAAACATGATTCTCATATGATCGATTCAATACTATATTGCGGTTTATGGGATGCACTTTACCCCAGACCTCCTAACACCAAAAATTAAATGATGTGTTAGAGAGAATGTGTATAGTACCCAAAGACCTTTTAGAATTCTCTTTCTCTAATGACGGCTGGGTCGATGAATTACCTATAGCACACTTTTAAATGCGTTCTCGTTTACGCAAATCTTTTCGCACGTCTGCGTCACAACAAATGTATGACATGGATCTAACCCTACTGAGTCAGATACTAAGCTTATTTTCCAGCAGTTGAAGGTTCTCGCCTGCATTTCGTTAATATATCAGTACAGCATTCGATAAACGCTCCTCATCTTGTTTAAATTCATCAGCGCAGTTTCATGAAAGAAATTGTCAGTATCGATGGGGCTGTAATACTTCTAAGATCTTAATATTGTTTTCCTTATAAGATTTTACTTTGATATTTCAAAACAACTCATTATTATGCATGTTAAAAGAAATACATTGGTATGCATAGATAGGTAAAAAACGTTTTATCAAAGTGTTTGATCCTGGAGATATACGGCATTCTACATACCTTTCAGGCCCCCATGCCGAAACATTTCACACAATAATATCAAAATACAAGTGTTATTTTCATTATTTATATTTCTATGTATTGTAAGTTGTATTTCGCTGCACCAATTAGGCTGCATTTTACGTTAAATTTGATCAAATTATATGGAACGTTATGATTCATATATGAAGTTATCACATTTCTTACACTGTATAACCGTCAGTTAACTGCTAGCAGTTTTATAGCTTCACTGACGTCTTCTTTTGTATTATAAAATTTTAGAAGCAAGTGTCAAATATGTTTTACATATTTATTTTTATAAATTGTCGTTTATGTTTCAAATTTAAAAAAAAATCCGATATGACCAAATACTTAGAGCTATTGGCTTGAGTAGGAACAATAAGTAGTCACTGGCTTATTATTATAATATAGACACTTATCGGCAACTTCAGCTGTTACGCGCTTGAAATATTCACGCATAAATATCGAGGACCATAACTTGTAGCGTACACTTGCTTATTTCGTTATAACAAACTTCTCTCATTTACAGGGGTTAAACTTAAATCAAACTATGACATTAATAGTCTCCGAAAGGAGTTAATATCAATTAATGTCTAAAAGCGTATAAAAAGCACGTAAAGTTCTCAAGAGTCGATCCAATTATTATAATAAAATGTTAAAATGCTAAAGTTATGCAAAAGTATACACGAAATTTACAAGGACAAATAAACTAATTAATCAAAAATATTATTGCGAGTGAGGAATTTGATTCGAGTCATTGTAACACTCTCATTCAAATAGATACAGTTCCATGCAGAAAGTATGGTTTGGTTAAAGTGCATAAGCCTAGAAATCCATTAAGAATTCTAGTACAAAACTCCACTTAATATAAAATTTCTAGGTTTTCGTGTTATAGAATAAGAGAATATATTTATTTCTTAGACTATACATAGATGAACCCGTATAAATTGGTTGAAATTGTTCAATAGATGGAGATGATAAATCGGCAAGCTTGAATATAGTATCTATTTACATGTATAAACAGAGTCGTGAAGCCTCGGGTTGTTTTCGACTTTCCTTAGTTGATCACCCTTTAATATTATAACGAAGTACAATAAAGATTGGACAGTGAAAACCTGGCGTCAGCTATTGCATTTCAATTTGTATTTTCACATTGCTGGTCTTAATACATGGCGGTACCGCTTGTATTTGCTGCAGATTTTATAAATGAATACAACAGCTATCATTTTGTGTATCAATATCTAGTAGTTATTTGATATCAGGTTATTAATAAAGCGTTTAGCGATTATGCACCAGCCCAGCAACTGCATTTTAATTTATATATATTCACGATATTCTGTGGGTAGATCATTAGTCAAATGTTTACGTTGTTTGAAATTTGTTCTACAGTAATTATCATGCTTCTTTTTTTGTCCTTTTATGTAGAGGAATTAAATCGCCGACATTTAATTTAAATGAAGTACTCAATTTATTGATTGTTACTAACCAAATGAAAAGGTACGCAATCTGTACTGAATATTAATAATTCATGTTCTACCTGCAACTATTTAAAGAAACGCATTTTATAAGAACAGAATTTGAATTGAATTAAATTTGCACATGCTGGTGTCTCAGGTCTTAGTGTTTGTTCGTGCATGCTGCCCTTATTCGCTGTTTTACACACACCGATTCCTTTCAACAAATTTAGACAGTCACGCCAAATCATTCTTCTGTGCATCAAGGAAATTGCTATAGTTGAGAAAATTAATCAAATTTATACGTTCGCCAGGCTCTTCGAGTTGCCGCAAAAAATCAGCGGGGTTCACTATAGTCTAAACGTAGCACCTTCTTAATTCCGCTTCTTCTAATCCACTGGTATAAGTGCGTCTGGCAAGAAGATCGCCGACAAACATAGAGGATGCTCAGCGCAGATCTCTAGAAAGACTTCTCGACATCCGACACCACACTGACGCTCACTATTCATGTCATAAGCTGGTGAATTTTGAGGAAGACGCTATTCATTGATACCAGGGGAGACATCTGTATTTTTAATTTCAGGTTGCACGGCACTAAAGCAGGAGCGTTAGATTTTGTAAATATTTTTGAATGAAAAATACAATTGCATTGGTTAACGCTATAAAAATTACTTCCCATTTAACAACCACGTTGCCAAATTTTCTACAATTATTTATAACCGAAAGAGATTATGCTGTTTGAATCTAAACAAATAAATTCTATACTTTATGATAAGCGAACAAGCGAATTTTTAAACCAGTTTCAAGACCTGTCCATACCTCCTAGTTTAATTTTTTTTTATATAAACGGAACTTATGCTGTTTGAGCGAATTTGAGGACATCATTAAATTAGGTTTACATTGTAAATTTTCATTAATTCATCAAATAATTTAATTGAGCAGTGTTGGTTATCTCTTTTTAGTCAACAATTTACAAAACAAGATGTCTTACAAGAAATTTAGTTATTTTCGCTAGATTATCTGTACGGCATCATAGCTAATAAGCAAACGAATATTTGCGGTTACGTGCTAGGTACAGACACTGAGCTACGTCTATTTTGCGTTCATTCATCCTCAGCAGGCCTAATAATGCTGTCACAAAAGGCTTCAAAATAGTCTAGATTTCCAGTACCACATTATATAATGGCAATGGTCATATTTAAGGCTATAGTTTTGACCTGGTTGTTGCGGCTATTACCTTGTTAGTAAAATCAGCCTGCACCTATGTAGTCATACTCCAATATTGTTGGATGTCTGATACTCCAATATGAGTGCAGTTCAGCGTTAAATAAAACAGCCATGCAAACGGTGTTACAGTTTGCTTGCCTAGAAGTCATCAGAGCCTAGCTATCTTTGTGCTGTTGCATTTTTAGTGATATTTTTCTGATATGCATCCAACTGTAGATTAGCGGAATTAGGAACAGATAAATGCTTTTAAGAGCTACGTTGAGTTGTAGGGGTGCTTTTCACTGTTGCTATCTCGTTCCTGATTTTGTACCCCTACTACTTATCAATGGTTGCTATTATTACTACCCGAGCACCCAATCAGTCTGTTCCTTTTCAGATGGTTAATATTAGAAGGCCGAAGAAAGGTTTCATGTATATATTACACACAATGTATCACATAAATATAATTCACTGTTAATCCGAATTGAAGGAGTTGGTTGGCAATAATACAGATTTTAATGTAAAATTATATCTTAAACACTATTCACAGTTAGTCCAAATTGAATATATGTTAGTCAGCTGTAAAATTAGATTTTATGCAAAAATATGTTTTAAATATCGTTCACAATTAAACTAAATGGTCCGTCTTCTAGACGGCAAAAATTAAAATGATTTAAGTTTATCATAGAAAATTGTTTTATGCTCAATCAGTTATTCGCGTACAAAGGTCTGAATTGCTCAACATTTATGCCATCGATTTAAAACAAATGATACATGGAAAAAGTCATCGTTAAAGGTTATCACTATAAAAAGAATGTAAATCGTTTAAGGACTTCAATGACACAACTCACAAGTGTTGAGTTCACCGTTTGTAATGATTCTATCTCAGTTCATGATATTAATATATTGTTCTCTGAAGTTCGGATAGTCCAAATTTGCCAACTAGGCGGAATAAGCTCACTATGACACAATAGTCCACCGCGTGATCCTCTCGGATCGCGCGCGGTTCTGTCTATTTTATAAAAACACTATTAATTACAAATAAAATTGCAGTTCAAGAAATATCGATTGAAACTGCTTGAGACTAAAAGAGATTGTTCCTAAAATCACAGCTAAGAGAAATATTGTTTAAGGACAGAGTTAGAATATTTTACCTTAAAGAGCACAGCGTTTGCAAAAATTGACCTTCGTTGGGTTGTAACACGGAGCCGGGTGTTACAGAGTCTTGCTAATGATATTTGCCGCAACACAAGGAGGATAGTTACCGTGTGAATCCGATTTCTAAGTTTGCAATCATGATTGCTTAGAATGACAGAAGGACGATTTGGCATGCTGTGCTTGTGGAAGAACGTTGGAAAACAGTTAGTTTAGACGGAGACCGACACATCTAAGTGATAGCGTTTTCAGATAGAAAGCAAGTAAGAGTTTGTTTCGTAGGAAATGAATTGTGCTTATATAATCGATGAATTTTATGAAGCATGTGATTCGTACATAGTCAGGTCATGTTGTGTGCTTTCTTGATGGCCTGTTGGTAGCCGACGAATAAGCTTATTGAATTTGAAATAAATTACAAATTATCTGAGATTTTATTTGAAAATTTACAAAACTTTCCTCTCTAAAACCAAGGAAACGCAAATATTGCTCCTGATAGGATATGATCCCTATTATAACACAGTAATCAATCCCAGTTAGGTTACTGGTTGATGATCTACCGATAGTTAAAAAATATTTCGTGATTTACTTTTCCAGGGATGGTGCATCCTCGTTAACTGCTTCATCAGTGATATGAGGCCGAATAACCGCTTGCAATTGCTACACAAACTGTTACACATAGTAGTGTGCAATAATATTTGAAGCAAATAAGAGCTGTACTAAAATATATTGAGAGCCGCTGCGTAAAATTGGAAGGTGAATTGTATTATGCAGTGCCGGGTTAAAGCTAGTGTTTTCAGGGAAAATTCATCCATGTTAATAAGAGCAGAGCATCAAGTTTAAAGAAGTGGCTGTATGTTCCAAAATGTAGAGCATGGTATTCTTGAGATAAGGGAATATGCCAAGTGTGTAACTTATGAAAATGTTATGTACATGACTATTACTTATACAATTATATGAAGCCGGTGACTACATAATTACGCTCTACAAGATGTAGCTGGTCGTATCATATAAATTAAATATGAAATAAAACGTATGCCATATGCTACTACTGAACGATGCTAAAACAATACAGCATTAAAATTAAATTTTAAAATGAGATAAATTAGTCTATTTGATTCTTGCTGCAAGAATGCTAAAATACCAAATAAATGCTTATTTGGACAAAACTACTATAATAAAGTAAAAACAATATTTTAATGAATAGTTTTTATACTACAGTTAATGACACAAATGATAATAGATTTTTCATCGTGGCTATCTCACTCGATAATTGGAAAGATCAAGGTACAATTTGAATGTAATATTATGCATAAGTGAAAAACATGAATAGGCTGTAGCAGAGCTACAGTAGCGTCGTAACTAACAAGTAATTTCATGCAGCCATAGATCTACGGATTAACAAAAACAATATGAGAAAAATATCTTGGTTTCTGGACAGCCAAGTAACTGAAATAAATTCACTACTGATGAGCTTAAATTCTTCGTATACTTATGGGATTTTTAAAAGGAACTAACTAGTCAGGCTATGTGCATGCCAGTCAAGAGTTGTAACGCTGATGTGTTAAGAGATTCTCGAATTGCAGAACGCTCTACAAGAAGTAATAATGGTAATACATCAACCCATTTGCCATTAATGGACGATGATGCTAAAGTGACTTTGACTAAAATAGGCTTACACTTTACCATACCAGTTGACTGTTGGTGCTAGGCGGTCGTCTTGCGTATAGTGCATCTAATGAAACTTTAGATAGTTATGAAACGGTCTGATGAGAAATAAGTACCTCTGTCTGTAACAACCTTGTTAGGAAAACGTGCACATGTTCGAGTCCTGTCCGCGGCAAATTCTGGCCAGTACATGATGAGATCCCAATAAGGACAAAACCGGTCTACCGGATAAATTGCCTTTTCTACACTATACTATTCTTAGTTTATACTGACATATGTAAGTAATTAATGGGTCAAGTGTTTATATCAAGACCGCAATCTTGATTATAATAATTGTGACTTTGTTTGGAAATTTACCAGCTTGAAGTAAGTATCTCCTATGATTTTATTCTTTTTTTTGCATGTAGCTCAATCGGAGATCCTTCAGTTAATTATCTGCTCAAGCGTATGGCTCCCCAACGTTGGTCTGTCTGTCGTAGGCGGTTGTCTCGCATCTTATGAAACTTCAGTTATTTCTGAAACGATCAAAAGAGAAATATGTACCTCTGTTTGTAATAACCGTGTTAGGAAAACCATATTGAGCTATCCCCGCAGAGATAAAACCATTAGTGATTTCATCTGCTGAAATAGTTCCGAGGATTATGAGGCAGCCATTGGGTAAAAATATCGATGATAATTACATAGAAGTCAAAATTTTCAATCTTAAATTTAGTAACTCATATGAAATTATTATTATTATTATTATTATTATTATTATTATTATTATTATTATTATTATTATTATTATTATTATTATTATAATTAGATCAATCGGAGATCCATCACTTAGCTATCTGCCCAAGCTTATAACTCAGAAAAGATTTGTTATAATTTTAAAATTTACAGTATTGTATGACTGAGAAATAGAGTGAATATAGTGCAAAACATTGAGACTAGTAGACCAAACTGACTTCTAGGGCTATGTAATTGTGAAGTAAATAATGCGCTAAATAATTCTGTGTTTGCATACAGAATTAGTTTCATGATGAGTTACTGATCTCTAAATATCTATGTTGCGTATTGCTCTCATCATAGGAGTTATTACGTCAGAACGAGCTTACTGAGTGCCCTATAGTTGGCCGATAATGCCAAAGGCGAAAGCGGTTAGAGATAGGCGCCAGGCTTAAAAAGCGTCTCTGCAATGATATTTTTTGCACACTTTAAGTGGAAAATGAAGAGTTTCCATTCACTATGTCGTGCAACCTACCTTTATGCTATGGCTGAATACTTCGTTCCTTTTGACGTCGCATTTTGTAGTACGCTGTCTAAAGTGGCATGATCTGTAGAAACAACAAATGTGTTGATGCCTGGAATACGAATGAAATGGTACACTATCTTATGGATAGCGAGAATTTCTGGGACAAAATATTCTTGTCGAGCTTCTGGTTGTCGTTAGGTACGCAAGTTAAAACGAATGAGCTTCAAAAACGTTTTAGTCTCTTGTTTAAAATCTGCATTGATATCAAATTCCAAAGTATCAGTGGCAAGTAAAATAACGTGATTCTCAATCACAGTGATTTTCACGTCATCTGACAAACACGAAATTGCAGAGTTACTGCTTTGTCATTTCAAATTTTTAGTTGATTTCAAAATAAATATATTGGTTTTACAAGACTAAAACGAAATTAGGAATAATAATTTTGAACCCTATTGATTTTCTGCATTTCCTGCAAAATGTTGGATGATGTTTTTGCCTTTAAAAACAATGGCAATATACTTAGTTGTATAATGCGATTCTATAGTAAATGAAATAAAGAAGTTGTGTTTGGCATTTTTACACAATTAGTATTTTATTTGTAATCTGCTAGGCGTGATAGAAAAGTCAGGACTAAAGATCTTAATTCTATTTAGTTATGACATAAAGCGTTTTGTGTTGTCCATAAATCTTTGTATAGTTTGAATAGCGCAATATTATCTTAAGGCACAAAGAGTTCTAATTAGGACTGGCATTAATTCAAAATACAGTCCTTGCAGAAGCGCCCGTATTAGGATGAAGCAGGCAGCACATTGATAGAAGCAGACTTCGAGCTGAAGTGAACATAAAATAACTAATCTTTGTAAATTTCTTTCAATAAATCGATGCTCATTATCCGAGCAAAATACTATATATACAGTGGTACCTCGAGATATGCGTTTAATTCGTACCAGAACTAAGCTCGTAAGTCAATCGGCTGGTGTCTTAAACGAATTTCTCTCATTTAAAATAACTAAATTCGATTTAATCTATTCAGGACCTATGAAAAATCCCCAATACATTGTAAATTATGAAAAAATATATGTTTTTAAATAACAAATAAATATGTATAATTCATAAATACATAAAAAATATGATATAAAGTAATACAAGACAAGTGCGGCTAACGAAGGTCAACGGCAAGGAGGATGGAGGGGGGAAAGTATGAGGGCACTCTAGACACGTACGTAAACGGTGCTATATTAGAACTTGAAATTATTTTCGTAACATTAAAACTAGAACTACACATGCCTTATTTCAAAAGAAAGAAATAACTTAAATCAGTGCACTTAAAATTAAACTTAAACTAAGCTTGACATTTACGTAAATTTAATTAGCACTTGTTTTTGCCTTCTTCACGTCCGCACTCGCAGCTTCGCCATGCCTCGTCACTGAATGGTTTCCAGTTCTCTTCATAAAATTATCAAACCACGCATGGCTCGCCTTAAATGCTTCTTGTGATGCCTCTTTAGAAGTTGATGCTTCTTTCTTCACTAAGTTGGCATAAATACATCGTGCCTTCTCGCATATTACCTTCTCTTTCACCCATACGAGCAGAAGCTTCTCCATTTCCTAGTGGATACTTTTTCTTAATTGGGAAAGAATTGTGCTGGTGTAGCACTCTTGATGGCATCCTTCTGCTTCAATATCGTACAAATTGTCAATGTACTGCGGTTATAGATCTTTGCGAGGTCAATCACTCGTACGCGATGCTCGTGTTTTTTATTATTTCTTGTTTTAGTTCTATCGACATCATCCTCTTCTTGTTGTCACCATTGTCCTGAGTATTCACTTACTCCAGTCCCATGATAAAACACAAAATTGTTCAGTAATGACTCAAAAGTCAAGCAAAAAAGTGTACAGCGCACAAGATACACTTCGATTCAAATGAGTAACATGTGCGAGTGAGCAAGAGATTCTCTTAAATGATGATCGATCCTGCGCGCCAACTAGCGGAACACTCCGGAAACATGACTTGTATGTCGGATTTTGGCTCGTATCTTGAACGTAAATAGGCCCGAGCTCCGGCTCGTATCTCAAAAAGATCGTATGTTGTGCTGTTCGCATCTAGAGGTACCACTGTACTTGATTAAAAACAAAGAATGTTTTGTACCATTACAAATGGCTTCTGATGAGTTGTAAATGTTGATTCAAGGACTGACCGCTGAATTAGGCGTCACTAAGACTCGTTTGGATGATACACTGATAATAAATACAGAGGGAATCCGCGTGCACGGCCCAACCAATATATGTGGACACAAGAATGGCGACCGCGCTGAAGAGGAATCAAAAAGAAATATGCCGGTGTTTCCAGCCGAATCTACGAGCTTTTCCGACCGTCATCAGAAATTAAACCCATGTTGGCACCATTGGATTTGTAAAGGCCACAGTTTTGGTTCGAAAAATTTGAAACATCAGTTCCAGCCTAAGAATTAGAAGTACCTATTTTGCGTGTGCCTGTCCAGGAGTTAGTTGACCAGACAGTAGCATTCCAATTGGAATTTCCGGTCGGCCTCACGTATGAAGAGTAAAAAAGACGAGTGTTGGATCACTTCCTAGCCAAGCCACAGGGGGTGTTTTCGGAATTGTGCAGTTATCAAACCATTATTGGGTGAGATGCCCCTTGATACCATGGCACGTATCAAGCGCTGGTTCTTCAAGCTAACTGAGTCTTTACCCGGGTTGCAACCACATGAGGCCAATATCTTTATGCAGCAGGATCCTACCAGATACGGTGCAATATCCAGCGACCAGGGAGGCCTGAAAGGGAGACTTCAGGCTCTTCAAAGTTCGACCAGCGGCAGCTGAAACTCCACGCATGAGTTCAGTTACAATATCTGGCAGGAGTGACAGATCGTACTGGAATTCTTCGTGGCATACTAATCAATTCAGCGACAGACGGCAACAGACAGTGGCCTGGAAGCAAATTCAATATATAAGGACACGACCTTCAACGAATACGTCATCTAAGCGTCAGCAAAACCAGTATTCTGCTCCTAGAGAAAGGCCAGTTCAGTGGAGAAACAGGGTCCACAGTCTCACAAATAAAGGTGGTCGAGATCAGGGCACAAATATTAATCCTTCGGAGGCTCCGAGAGGTAGATCGTGTAAAGACAAACAGAAAAACCTAAAAAGTGTTCCGAATCAGACGGCCTTCGAAGAAAAAGAATTATGGGAAACGTTGCCAAATTTAAAGATTTTTATTAAAGTTAAAATTTTAGAATACTTCAACGAACAGCCAGTAATAATGCAATTGGATACTGGAGCTGATGTGTGGGTATTATCATTGGCTTTGCCATTAAACAACGTTTATGTCAGGTATCGGGCGCATCGATGGTGGCTGCGGGCAGTGGGACACGAAATTATT
Source organism: Eudiplozoon nipponicum (assembly GCA_029291075.1). Classification (NCBI taxonomy): domain Eukaryota; kingdom Metazoa; phylum Platyhelminthes; class Monogenea; order Mazocraeidea; family Diplozoidae; genus Eudiplozoon; species Eudiplozoon nipponicum. The sequence continues at coordinate 50,130 of JAQBSW010005864.1, forward strand.
AATAAATGAAGATATCTACCATATGTCTTTTTTTGTTGCGAATACGAAAACGCACTTATTGGGAATTGATTTCATTAGGAAGTGGGTTAAGAATATAGAATGTCAAAATAAGCGTATGTGCATATCGAGGCCTGAAAGCATAAATTCAAAAAAATGTCTATATGTTCCCCTAAGGTGCAGGAAGAGACAAGTTGTCTGCCTGAGTGGTGGAAGAATCTTCAAACCCAATATAACATTATATTCCAACTGCCTGATTGCAGCGAATTTCCAGGGCCGACGATCGACCAGTTTATACTATGGCTAGACCTAAATGAAGGTTACGAACCAACAAAAGTATATTATGCTCCTCCAAAGAAATTAGCATGGCGAATCGAGCAACCCAAGAGATGATGGAAGCCGGCGTTCTTGAACCGTCACCATATGTTTTGAGCTCTGATGGTTTACGTTATGAAAAAGGATGGTTCGCTCCGACTGGCTGTTGATTTCCGGCAATAAAACTCACTGACTAGACCTGATCCGTATCACATGCCTGCTCTGCGTGATCTGTTTCTACAGCTAGCGGGAGGCAAATGGTTTGCCGTGCTTGATCTTAAACAGGGATTTTGGCAAATAGGCGTGTGGCCGGAAGACCGATCGAAGTTAGCGGTTCAAGTATCCCAAGGTCATTTCTAATTCACCTGGGTACTATTTGGTCTTAAAACGCACCGAAAATGTTCCAAAGTATGATGCACTCGTTAGTGGCTGACTTAACTTGTGCAACAGCTTCCGTGAACGATGTTATTTTATAGGCCATTACTGAATGCGAATTACATATTAGGCTGCAGAAGACGTTGGCCAAAGCTGTAGAATGGCGATTACACTTTAATACGGAAAAAGTTTACATAGGTCGGGAAGTGCGGATCCTGGGTCACTCAGTCTCAGCAGATGGATGTATGTAATTAGATTCGAATGTACAACCTATCAAGGATTATCCGGTGCCTACTAATAAAAAACAATTGCGCCGGTTTATTGGTATGTTAAATTTCTATATATTATATCTCGCGCTGATGGCGGTTACGCAGTAACTCTTGTCTAAATTAACTTGTGCCAAGATATCGTTTTGTTGGAAGGAGGAGGCTCAAAAAACGTTTATGCTAAGCAAGCAGAAAGAAATAGATACAACTATTTTGACTTTCCCGGTAGGTAATATGTTAATTGTTTCAGATGCGTCAGATATTGAGATAGTAACAGTGTTACAAGCGGACGGACGTCCTGCGCAATATATGTCGCCCACTCACTAAAGCGGAACAAAACTATACCGTCATAGAAAATGAATTACTTTCCGTACAATGGGCACCACGAAAGTTTAGGTTTTATGAAATCGGTGGACATATAGACGTCTTAACCGACCACAAAGCCATAGTGCATTGGAGATCACTGGGTATTGAGAAGAAACGAGTACACCGAACCTTTGGAAAGGTGTAAGAATACGATGTATAAATTCATCATAGAGCTGATAATGAGAATACGGTAGCCGATACGCTCAGCAGAATTTCCACGACCTATAAAAGTCTCTGAAGAACAGGAAAATGATGTCACATGCCAGAAAATAATCAATAAGTTAAAAAACGGCACAGTGGTGTCCGCACCATATAAAATGTTGAGCCTACAAAATGGCCTGTTGGTGTGGAAAGAAGGACAAACCGTGACATGGTTTATGCAAGACTCTATAAAAACGAATTGATGGCCTTTTGGCATGAATCGTTGGGGCATCCCGGCGCCGGGCGACTCATTGAGACATGGCAGTTACGATTGTATTAGACTGGCATGTCCAAAGAAATTCGTAGCTATTGTCAACTGTGCACTACATGCCAACGTTGTAAGCCACAAAAAAGAGAAAGGTTCACTCCAATTGCTTTCAATGCCACTGAACGGAACGAGTTTCTGCATATCGACCTGGTAGGTCCACTGTCGGTAGCTCGCGGTGGGGTGTCCTGTGTGCTTTCTATGGTCGATAAGTTTACCCGATTTGTCGAGTTTGTAATTCTGAAGAAGATCACAACAGACAAAATTATAATGTGCTTAAAAAAGTGATGGTTTAGTCGATTTAGTGAACCACAAATTATTGTTACCGACCAAGGGGCACATAATGAGTCGGGAGAATTTAATCAGTGGTGCAAAGACATTGACCAACGCGACGGCTGAGCGCGCACACTGGACGATGAATGAGGTACTGCGATGTTGGCGCCACAAGAGCCCGAGAACATGGAGAGACAAGTTACATTTGGTCGAGCGGGCCATGCGTTTTACAGTCTCAAAAGCTACAGGACACGTTCCAACGACCATGCTCTATGGAGAGCTCCTAAGACTGCCAGATGAAATTGTAATCCAAGGTTCCCATGAGCGCTGCACCATAATGGATATTCTGGTGCAACTAAAACAGTTATCTGAATATTTTGGCGCCACAATGCGACAAAGCTATGCAAAACGACCGACACGCACTCGCCTAAAGTTTGGCGACTATGTCATGGTCGCGAAGGTCGAACCCATGGTACTGCAGGCTGTAAATGATGGGCCGTATCGCGTGGACATGTTGGACTCATAGCCCAATATAGTTATTTTTAGCATGCCCGATGAACCACAAGCTGTCGCACTTGATCATTTATGAAAAGTGCCCATGTCGATTCCTGAGGGGGGAAGATGTAGCAATAGCCACCTTAGAGACAAAGAACGCACCAAGGGTCCTATATATAAAACTGACATTAATTCAACAGAAAGTCCTCGCAGAAGCGCCCGTATTAGGATAAAGCAGGCATTTCAATAATGGAAGCAGACTTCGAGCTGATGTGAACATAAAATTATTAATATTTCTAAATTTGTTTTACTAAATCGGCGCTCTTTATCCCAGCAAAATACTATATATACTTGATTAAAAATAAAGCATATGTGGTACCTTTACAAATGGCTTCTGGTGGGTTAAAAATTTGATTCAAGGACAGACTGCACAAATGAAACATTTGACTGCAGAATTAGGCATAGTTAAGTCTCGTATGGATGATACACTGATAATATATACCGAGAGAATCCGCATGCACGGCCCAGCCAATATAGGTGTACACAACACCTGCGTCTACGATAAATTCGTATATGGATGTTAAATCTGGAAGATGCAATAGTAATTGGGTTTTATTGATTGATAATATATGCAAATAGGTTAGTCGTTCGTAGGGTGTTATCGATGAAACCATTGTTTTCCTTGTTAATTCTACGTCGCGAAAAAAATCAAAATGAACCGCAAAAATATATGAAAAGAAATTGATTCTCTCTTTTGCGTATGAATAAAATGTTATTTTTCTCTGTTGAAGCTGATAGTTCGACATGAAAGGAATCTGAACAGCATTTTTCCGACCAGTGAGGCCAATTTAGACATGATTAAAAAAGCTCTTTATGAGTATAACACCAATTTTTCGGAGAATGCTGACTAAGATATCAAGGGATCTCAAGCGTTGAATATTTTAATATGTCCTATACAGAACGAAAAGTTGTGCCTTGATTT
>JAQBSW010005865.1:0-53647 GCA_029291075.1 Eudiplozoon nipponicum
ATTTGTTTGGGTGTTTTGTACGAGACAGGTTTCACATCCCGGTTTGCCTAACATTAAGTGTCAATTTAATAATTAAATTTTATAAAAATGGATGCTAATCTTAAATTTGAGGACACAAGCAAACTAGCGCAAGACATAGCAGGTTTGAATTTAACAGATACGAATGAAAATATAAGCTTATCAGATTCTACTGTTAATTATAGGACTACTCCCGATCTGGCATCTATGGGGTACTCATACTCGAATAGGTTAGGAGCCTCTACAGGAGCATCTACATTATGTAGAAAGAACTAAGCATTATATCATTATATAAGCTTTCGTGACAACTAAATAATTGTTAGTCACGGTTCTGACTTATGCATAATATTACATTCGAATTGGATCTTGATCTTTCCATTTATCGGATCAGCCATTATCGATGAAAAATATTTTATTATTCGTATCGTTAACTATTATATAAAAACATTTAAATAAAAGTACTCCTTTTGTCTTTATTACAATAATTGTGTGATAATTTTATTTATCGTACGAAGTTATATTACTTTAGGAAGTTAATGTGGTAATAAAACCTTTCATAAAATTATCGTGACATCTATTTATATGTGACTTAATGGACATATTTATTTGATGTTATGTCTTTTATCAATTTAAATTTTGGGATGTTATCTTTTTTATGGAATATGGATGGTTTGAATTCAAATAAATATATTATATATTCTACCTCATTTTTCATGGCAATGTCAGTACACATATAAAATAAAATGAAAATTCAATACACATAAAAAATTAAGTAAAAGATACAAGCTTACCAAATATTTAAACAAGTAATAAAATTTGTTTCTGGTTATACTAACTAGTTCATTGAAATATTTTATGTATGAAGAATATTTGCTCAGTTTAATAATAGATGGAAATAAATTTTATTCATACCAGTTATATTTAGAAATTACTAAATTACCAAGCAACCGGGTAAGAATGATATTGTAAACTCACCGGCTGCAAATAAATGCCGTGCGACGGTACAATGTTGATAAGAGCCGTATATAAATGAGAGAGTTACTTCTGGTGGCCTTTATTAGGCCCGGAATAGCGTTCACGGGAAAATGCCGAAAGGTTTGGTTGCGCTACAATGTCTAGAAATACACCTAGACGCCTAAGGCCAGCTCAGGTTGACTGGCTAGTGTTCTCTTGTTATGGAATCGAAACCAGAGAGGTGAGTTTATGCGTGAAGACTCAGACTTATCTTGTTGAACATCTGTGGCAACAGCGTGGTGGCTGGCACAAGTAGAAGTCTGATTATTAGATAATCGATCTGTATGACTAGTTGTGCAGCAAAAATAAGATTGGCGTGACCGAGATTCAAGTGAATAGATGACACAGCGTAATTAACGCCCGTCCAGAAGTCAGCGTAGTTATGTATTTTAGAGTGTTGTAACGGCTCAATTTAATTCGCCGAAAAATTGTCAAAATTAGATTCAAAATTTAACACGCTGGACGAATGAAAACGCGCAAAATACCGTTGACTAATTGCGAGCGACACATTCTGTTCTGCTCATTATGTGTGATTGCTACTTCTCTCCTTGCTGCACTATCTTCGCCGACTGTTCTGCTTATGTTTTCTACACTGTGTCACTAATTCAGCTACTCTTAAGTTACGCCAATCCTCTTTATGATGCACATCCAGTCATACGTAATTGATCATCTAATAATCGGTTTTCTAAGTGTGCCAGCCATCTTTGTGTTGTTGTAGATCTTCAACAAGTCTGACCTAGGCCTTCAAACAGCAACGAACACATACCGGCTCGTCATTTCTACTTATTCATGTGCATCTACTCAAAGAGTCACCAAAAAATGAACAGGACAGACAAAGCTAGTGTCTAGAAAGATTTCTAGGCATCCACACGCTGCTAACATTTTCTTACGGGATTCGCCAGTGATAAAATCACTGACACTGTTATAGGCCACTAACAGTAATTGCTCACTCCATATCCTCATTTGATCTTCTTAGTGTCGTTGCACGACAATTCCTTTTAGCCCGGGTGTTGAAGTGTGTAACGGGTCAAATTAATACGCCGACATGTTTTCGATTTTAAATTCAAAATTTAATAGGCTGTACTAATGAAGATGCGCAAATTACCGTTAATCAATTACGTTCGACTTTGCATCTATATAAGCGCGATGCATTTATCACGCAACACATTCTGTTATGCTCGCTATCGTTGATTGCTGTCGCTTTCTCTGCTGCCCTGAATTTCTACGCAGATTGTTCTGTTTACGTTTCACCATGGTGTGTCACTAAATCGGCTAATCTTTAGTCACGCCAATCTTCTTGTTGCTGCGCACCCTGTTATACGGTATCGACCATTTATTAATTTGATTACTACGTGTGCCAGCTATCTTGGTGTTGCCGAGGGTCTTCAACTAGACTGGTCGATGCAGCTGATACATCCTGCATCGTCAATTCTACTTCTTAACATGCATTTACTCAAATGAGTATCAACCAATAAACAAGACACCAGAGCTTGTGCCTAAAAGGACTTCTGGACATGTACATGCTGTTTTTACACACAACCTCTCACGGAAATTTACGGTGAATTTTTACTAGCCATGTTAAGTTATACTCACAGTAATTGCTTTCTGTGAATCATGATTTAGTCTTTTTAGTAACGTTGCATGCACTTCTTTATCCGGTGCGTAACATTGGCCACTGCGCCTAGGTCAGTGAGGGGTGCAACTGTTCTAACCTTCTGGCCCAAATGTTTTGATAATACAAACAATAAAGCAAACTTTTGAACTAAATAACTCGTGGAAAACAATTATGTTGTAAATTGTTAATCTGATGTCAGCATATCAATTTATCAAACTTTTATAACCGTGTCATCCTTTTTTTCTATCATGCTTGATCTTTGACACTAGTTTTGAATATTTCTGAGTCAAATATTTCTGTGAGTCAATTGGTCAAGAAAATATCTGGAATACATGCTTTTGTATAATTTTATGTAAATTTATCCGTTTTTGTCAGTTCAAACAAATTTGTCAGTTCAAGCAGTGTAAGCAGATTTTGGTAAGCTGTTTGTTATTAGCATTTAAAATTTACCAAGCAATTGTGTTTTAAATTACTTTTTAAAGTAGCTTTATGCTTCTTTCATGCCTTGTAAATTACTTTCGAACATGAATATCCTCAATCCTAACCTAAATTATTGTTCGTTCGCCGATCTCACACATGATGATGTTAGGCTATCTTCTATAGAGAGATTAATTTCAGACTTGACTAAACTATTTGATAAATACGTTATAGACACAGCAAATGCCAATAAACCCGCGGATCAAAACTGCCCAAATAAAAGCAGACGACAATCAAAATACCCCCGATCATTCAGTCGATATTATCCACAAAATATTTGCTATAATTACAAAAAGTTTTTCTATAAATTTTGAACTTGTCGGCCTCGTTGGGATTATTAATTAAACGGATGCCAATTTCCTTCCTTAGCTGAACACAAGCAACAACAAGGGAAGAGTTTCTATTCTTCACAACTTTCAAACGCATAGTGCTGCGGTTTGTGTTGATTCCTTCCGTCCGAGCAGATTGAACTTTGAAAACAGTACAACCGATGATGTCATCTGCAGTGACCAACATATTTGCCTATGTGACCGAGCCTGGCAACCAACTACTACATCTTCTCGATTATAAAACCTGAATGGAATTCACCGTAGATACTATGTGCAGCAGATTCTATTTTCAAGGTTGACTCCATGGCCGAAATGAGTTTAATCATTCTAATTGCACCAGCTATGAGGGAGCCTATTCCAATTTATGATTGCGGGATCGCTCTCTTAAAACAGTCTTATGACGTAAAATTTCTCCTGTCTGCGTCGTCGTCAAGGTCTTGTGCAAAATAATAGGCCTTAATTTCCTGTTAAAATATCGGCTAATTGTTAATCTTGCTCATCAGTAGATCACTGACTCCTCCGCCGGACTTGAGTAAAGTTCCATGGACCCTTGCTTCCAACCGTCTTAAGTTACATGTCACATAGTGATGACCAGTGCATTCATCGACAGAATTATCAACAGCTCTTTGCGACATAAGATTTTGTTTGTTCAGAGCAAGTCAGAGTTAAGTGTCTTCAACACGATGCATGATATCATCATAACAGGTCAACGTATCGCTATTAAAGCGAGATCTTTACCTCCAGCTAAATTCAATGCTGCCCAAAATGTGTTTCGACGATTTATCGAGGAATTTATCATCAGACCTTTGGAAAATGTTTTGGCATTACCATTAAATTTGGTCTCTAAATTAAACGAATCATACAGAGCCCGTAGAGATTACCTCAAGCTCAATTATTTGACCAAATCCGATGAATATCCCATTTCAAATTAAAAAAATTATAGCGTGAAATACTCAGCGGTAGCAATTATTTTTCACTGATTGACATCATTAAAGCCTAACACCACATACCGTTAGCGCCAGTACATATTAAAAAAATATAAGTCATTACTCCTTTCGACTTTTTTGAATAACTTTATATGCCTTGCTGTCTCAAGTTTGTCACTCAGCAATTTCAGAGTTTCGCGGACTACATACGCGGCGATGAAACAAATTACTGCAATGCAAATCTTGATGACATAATGTTTATTAGTCCAGACCTAGACACTCATGTCAAGCATCTATGAAATGTCCTATAAAACTTATCAGATCACGGACTCCAGATCAATTGTGATAAATCTCAAATTGCAACTAAATCCGTGGATATCCTATGTTATCTTATTATCTATAGGTATACAGCCTTCACTGTCTAAAACCAATTCAATCAAGTATATTTCATCACCCAAGACTTTGAAGGCATTACGGAAAATATTATGAGTTCCCAACTACTATTGAAAGTTTCTTCCCAGCCGACCAAATCAACTTTATCCCTTATGTAGGCACCTGTGGAATCAAAATGGACTTAGCAGAAACTCCACTATATGTTGGTCGTCTGATGACGAGGAGTTACTCAGTCTTGCCATCAGCTTGTTAGCAAATACCACATTGCTAACTCATCCAGAATTCAAACGACCTATACTTTTCACAACCAATGTTTATGGATTTACTAGTGGGCCTCAATGGAACAAGAGATCCATGGAGTTCGGTAGCCTATTAAGTTTTACTTGCGCGTTCTACAACCAATAGAAACTAGATACGACACATTTGGCCGAGATCACCCTGCCATCTGTAACGCAGTGCACCATTACATTATCATCATTTGCAGCAGCACATTTGGTGTATTTACAGATAATGGACCAATAATCAGTGTACATTGAAATACGTCTTAAACCTCGACAAAATAACCTGCCAGTGTAGAAAAACAACTGTCACGTCTAAGTGAATGGAAGTTCAACATTTTTCATATAAAATGCAAACAAAACATTATTGCTGTCCCACTTTCAGGCCTGGCGTTTCGCTACAACCACATTCGCATTCAACGTTCTCAGTCAACTACGTGGCTATCAGCGAATCTGCGTTAACACCATACCGCTTGCGAACAGAACAAAGCGAAGAAACTCTTATTCAAAGATCAGTACCTCGTCATCCCATCAAGTTCGTATTCCGACTCTGGGAATGTTTATCCATTATCTAATTCTGAGTACGCAGCCCAAAAACCAGTTCTGGTTATTAGCCTCCAGATAAAGGTTTTTGACTGCATTCACTCTATTTTTCACACAGGGAGTAAAGCGGCCGTTAAACTTATTACAGATGGTTTCCGAATTCAAAGACTCCTCCAGAAGGCTAAGCAATGGGTTGCCGAGTGTGCTAAATGCCAAAAAAATATAATCATACAGCACATTTTTTCTAAGTTGGACCATATCCCAACTACTTTACGCTCAGCCATCTTCCACATCAACATAGTTTATCTGATTCAGGTAAAAAAATTTAGCTACCTTAAAACTATGATTATTAGATTTATAACATGGACTGTGGTTTTACCTCATCTACCGTTTTTGAAGATGAAGTCACTAATGGTTATATCACTGCATGGATTGCACATTAAGGTATTTCCAATGAGGTCATTACAGATAGCGGTACTTGCTTTACATCCTCTCTTTTTAGGATAAACTTTCAGTTCATGGAATGCACTTTAAGCCAGACTACTGCTTACCACCCACAGTCTAACGCTATGGTAGAAAGACTGCATAGGAAACTCAAAGCCGCTATAGCATCTTCATCCATTAATGGCAACTGGGTCATTGCATTACTTTTAACCCTATTTTCTATGCGTTCTTGAAAACGCGGATCTATTAGAACGTCTGTGCCACAACACTTAAATGGCATTGACCCCCACCTGCCTAGTCAGCTCTCACGTTCACTACCCGTAGAGTTTGACCGATAAGTCAAAGCTTCTCTCATTGAATTCATTTTACTAAATTTTCTGACCAGAAGCCGAGACGTGCTCCACGACTAGTCTTTATTCGTCCGCAGTTACATAGCTGCAAGAAAATTCTCGTTCATAATGACGTTACTGTTGCACCAATGCAATCCAAGTGCGCAATCCTTAACCGATTTTTTTCAGATATCCTAAATATTTCATTATCATGCGAGGTGCGATACCTAATTTGGTAAGCATAGACAGGTTGAAACCTTATATTAAATTGACTGAACCTGGCGACTTACAAACGTCAACATGCGTTTCAGGCTTTACATGCCTACTATCTTAACCTAGTGTAAGTGATAGACTGATTTTACCATTAATTTTACATTTTCTACGTACCATTTGCGCGTTAATTCACGTGACCTGATCACAATGGATCGACAGGTTTCACGTGTCTCACGAAGTATAACAATCTGTTCTTAGCTAACAGTTTTGTTGCGTCTCTGAACAGTTCTTAGTTATTATGCTATTTATGTGGCAATGTTCGACTGCACTTTTGTTTTAATCGTTTTACTTTAATTTATTATTTATACACCATACTGTTTCATCGTATGGCTCTCGCCTGAGCCCACAATTGTTTCTTTTGATATGGCCAGCTAATTAGAGCTAACAACTTTTGTGGCAACATTAAGTAGTTACTGGTTTAATTTTATAGTTTAAACAACTATCATATATACCGCAAATTCATCAGTTACGCAGTACAAATTCCCAAAAATAATCGTGGAACACAACATCGAGCACAGACTAGCTACTTTGGTCAAATCGGGCATTCATTGACAGTGATTCAGCCTGCCCAGTTTACAACATAAACCTGGGAACTTCAGTTTTAATCCACTTTGCGGCTCTCAAAAACTATCAAACTTCTCCATTTCACTCTACGCGGTATGACCGGCCACTATAGCTAACAATTTGTATAGAAATTACAAACTTGGCATTATATAATTGTTGAAACAATTTACGAGTATATACCAGCGCAGCATTAGGATACATTTTAGATTACGCAAGGGAAGAATAAAAGCCAGTTTCTTATCTAGGTTCTGACCCTGGCCTACAATACTATTCAAGCCACGCCATGAGGATTTTTTCTTCTTTGTTTTCTCAGAGAGAAAAGAGATTTAATGATTCAAATGAATACGCCGACATATTGTAGAAATTAAATTTAAAATTTAATACACTGGACCAATGAGAACGCAAAAACTACCGTTGACCATTTACATACGACTGCGCGTCTATATAAGTGCCATTCAATTAACACACAACAAATTCTGGTCTGCTCGCCATCTGTGATTACTGTCGCCTTTTCTGCTGCACTGACTATTTAAGCCCACGGTTCTGCTTGCATTTTACTACGCTGTGTCACTAATTCGGCTGGTCTTCAGTCACGTCAAACTTCTTGTTGCTTTGCATTCAGTCATACGTTTTCAATCATCTATTTATTAGATTTATACATGTGTCAGTTATCTCGCTGTTGCCGCAGATTTTCAGTAAGACTAATCATGGCCTTTCAAAAAGCATCTAACACATCCTGCTTCGTCAGCTCTACATGCTAAAGTGTATCTACACAAAGGATCACCAGCCAACGAACAGGACACATGTGATAGTGTCTAGAAGGACTTCTAGACATCTACACGTTGCTTACACACACAACCTCTCACGGAATTTGCCGGTGAATTTTCTCCTGACCCTTTTAAGGACCACCCAAAGTATCTGATCTCACTGAATCCTTATTTGATCTCTTCAGTAACGTCGCACGGCACTTCATTAGCCGGGGCGTTACAGGTAAAACTAATCAAATTATATATCGAACCTTTTGTCATTAATATTCTAACGTCTCTGTTAGAATACCATGCAACGTCTGACATTTTGTAGGCTAAACAAAACTTTTTTGTCATTAAGATAGTCAAAGCATCATTCACTGGTTATTGCCTAGATTATTGTAAGTACTGGAGCTGGGGTAGATTTATAGATGTACTTTTAGTGCCTTGCTATTTGTGTTTTATCCTTGTATAATGTTAGATGCACGAAAACCTGTACATTAAAAGTAAGATATGGCAACTGACATGTTGATTTCATGGTGTCTCTTGCTGATGATATCCATTAACACAAAGAAAACTGTGAAAAATAGCAATCCGATAAATAAGTTTAACGTTAGCTATTGCCTCAATGCACATTAACAAAAGATTGGCGAGATTGACTTCAAGCTGTACTATTGAATTTGTGTGTGAAAACGCAAATTTGACAGCAAGCCTAGACAATCAGCGAAGCAACAGGAGAAATCGTATGCACGTAGTGAGGAAGTCAGTGACTGTTGTGTGGGAAATGTATTGCGCTTATATAGATACAGGTCACCTGTTATTGGTTTGTGGGTGTTTCAAATTGCGTTCTTTCTCATTGGTTCAGCTTTCGTCAATGACATAGCGTATTTTATTTGAAATAATTTATAAGAAAATAGCGATATAATTGAAACATTTACATCTTGTTCTTCTCTATAAAAGAAGAAAATAGAAAAGAAAAATTCCTCCTTGAATAGTACTACAATGCAGAGATCAAAATCATTAAATCAATTTGTTAATTATCGCCACTCGGGTTAACAAAATGTATCGTAAAGTGCTGACATTGGGCTGATGCATACACTTAAACTGCTTCAGCACTGATGCGACTTCAAATAATCCCTATGTATTGATGCAAAAATTGTTATCCGTGAAATGAATTAAAGTGGTTCCAAAAATGCTTGAGAGCTACATCATGAAATTGCGAGTCGGGTTGTAATAGGTAAAGTCAGGTTTCATTAGGAATTACCTTGGCACACTCGATCTGTTTTAATAGAAGATGTTTAATAAGTCAAATAAATTAGGGTTCGCTCGACGCTTCTGTTCCACGGTTTTTGTGGGTTAGTACATAAATTGCAAAACTGATGAGGTTGTTGTATACATTATATATGCCTATACAATGATATGAAGTCATTGATCAATTATTGTCGCTACACAAAACGTTTGTTCTAATTAGATGGTCATATAAAATTTTGGCTCAGGCATTGCACGTTTCTTGGGTATTAACAATATAACACGAACGTAATATTTTAAAAATATGTAAAGTAAGTATATATGGTTCTTGCTGAAGAAATTGTAAAATACTGAAGAACTGCTCAGTTATGCTGCACAAAGTTTATCTACTACATTTTGTTATACCACGTGAGACAAGTGATAGTATGAAATGGGAATCATACATATCGAAATGCGATAGTCACGTCACGTGATATACAGAGGAAGTAATGCGCAAAACAACGAAGATATGGCCATAGAAAATTCCATTTGAATAAAAATATATTAAATCAGTTACTCATAGTGCAAAGTAGGTTATTACTTGGTTCGTATTGTTGGCATGAGGGGCCCGAAACGCATGTAGAATGTATTCCATGGCCAAGATCAGGCAGTTCGATAAAAGGTTTCAACCTGTTAGTGCTTACCAAAGTAGTAATCGCACTTTGCATAATAATGAAATTTGTTTATTTCTAAGTAAAATTGAGTAAGGACCATTATACTTAGGTGGCTGTGGTGCCAGAGCTGCGCTGTTACGAACTATTTTTTTTCTTGCAGCAACTGAATTGCGATTGAAAAGAATCTGGATAAGGAGTGTGTCTCGGCTGATTGCCTGATACAATACTGAATAAAATCGAAGGAGAAAAGCTATACTTTGGAAAATTCTGCGCGGGTAGAAAACAAAGTAGTTAACTCAGTAGGCTCAGGTACATGCGCTACAATGCTGTGACGTAAAAATAGATTCGCGTATATAGGAACACAATATAATATGTCAGAAAATTATGGCTTCGAACCATTTGCCGTTAATGGAAGAGGATACAATTAAACTCCCTAATAAGTTTTCTAATCCATAATAAGCCACTTTGTTTATCATAACACAAAAGCTTTATTTTGAATCAATTATACATAGGATTTTGCTCGTATCAAGCGCATCGATATAATAAAATAAAAATAAAATATTCATTATTTGATGTTCACTTCGGCTGCACGAAGGCTGTTTTCACCATTTCACTGACTGCTTAATCATAATACGTCCGATTTTGTGAGCACTTTATATAAATTTAAGCCAGTCCAAGGTAGGACTCTTGGTGCATTCTAGATCTCAACGGTGGTTATTGCTACTTTTTGGAAACGTTCCAATAAAGAATGAGTGTACCAGATAATTTCAATTGTCTGTCACGTAGCGCACTTGACGGCAAACCATTTAGCATTCAGCCTAAGTTAAAGACCTCAGGAACAATCTGTTAAAAGTTTGGCTGTCTCACTTCTACCTGGCTTAGAATTGAAGTGAATAGAGTCAAACAAATTTCTCTTAAGATTGGTTATAAAATTTGCGAAGCCGTGAAGTGGGCAATTGGTAAACTTTCTCCGAGTTCTCAACTAAACTTGGTTTGTTGGCAAACTGCAGATCTTTGAAGCGAGTGTCGCCGCATTGTCCTTTAAAGTGGCAGGGATGCCGTCGAGATGGGCTCGCTAACATTCATAATGTCAATCCTTAATGGTGACGGCCAAAGCGGTTGCTGTAAGAGATCTGGCCTAGAAAGAGCGTTTACTATAATGTTTCGTTCGCTCTTTACATGAAAATCGTTTAGTTATCATTCGATAAATGATAATAGCTGTTTACATATTCCGGCAGGTTAAAAGGTGATAGCGAAATCATATTATGAAGTGCGCTAATTAAAGAAGAATGATCCATAAAGCAAAAAATGTCTGCCGCCTATGATGTTAATACAATTTTATTTTAAATGATTGCGCGGGTGATGGTAACAATGATTTAAATCAAGTTTGCGAGCTTGAAGTAAACACCAACTCCATTGTATTTAACCAGACGTCGAACAACATAACAAAACTACCGCCAGCCGCAACGCACTGACGCGTTTCGACCTTCCATGATCATCATCAGAGTACGACGGCAAACTGACTAGCGAGGATCAAACCGCATTGAATATATATGAAAATCAAATTTAGATATGTGGCTCTCACTTCTAGTATTCTCGCATACATTTCAATTGACTTGCGGCTGACGGTAGTTTTGTTTAGTTGTTCGACGACAGGTTAAATACAATGGGATTGGTGTTTACTTCAAGCTCGCATGCTTGATTTAAAGAATTGTTACCACCAACCGCGCAATCAATTATTGTTAAATTGTATTATCTCTACGGATTACAGCATTTGTAATTCATCGTAAGGAACATATTTGCTAAGCTGCCCCAAATATGATGGTTGAATGCGTCTAAAATCGGCAGCTCTAAGAAGCAGTGTCCTTAGAGTGTTATAAAATTGCGCGTACATACGCGATTTAAACATGACATTTAAGGCAGAGTGAAATACTATTTAACAATAATCGATTGCGTGGGTGGTGGTAATAATGCTTTAAATCAAGTTTGCGAGCTTGAAGCAAACTCCATTCCCATTGTATTTAACCAGTCGTCGACCAACATAACAAAACTGTCACCAGCCGCAACACACTGACGCGTTTTGACCTTCCATGATCATCATCAGAGTATGACGGCAGACTGACTATCGAGGAGAAAACCGCATTGAATATATATGGAAATCAAATTTAGATATGCGGCTCTCACCTCTAGCAGTTTAGCATACATTGAACTTGAATTGTGGCTGACGGTTGTTTTGAAGTAAACACCAATCCCTTTGTATTTAACCAGTCGTCAAACAACATAACAAAACTACCGTCAGCCGCAAGTCAAGTTCAATGTATGCAAGACTGCTAGAGGTGAGAGCCGCATATCTAAATTTGATTTCCATATATAGTCAATGCGGTTTGATCCTCGATAGTCAGTTTGCCGTCATACTCTGATGATAATCGTGGAAGGTTGAAACGCGTCAGTGCGATGCGGCTGGTGGTAGTTTTGTTATTTTTTTCAACGACTCGTCAAAAACAATGGGGTTGGTGTTTACTTCAAGTTCGCAAACTTGATTTAAAGCATTGTTATCACCATCCGAGCAATCAATTATTGATAAATTGTATTGACTATATATGTATATGTGGCAAAAGCTGCAAACAGTTAATGTTCGTGGCTGCATAGAAATTGTGCAGCCAAAATTTCCAGTATAATTCAATGTATGTAAGACTGCTAGAGTAGAGAGCCGCATATCTAAATTTGATTTCAATATATATTCAATGCGGTTTGATCCTCGATAGTCAGTTTGCCGTCGTACTCTGATGATGACCATAGAAGTTCGAAACGCGTCAGTGCATTGCGGCTGGCGGCAGTTTTGTTGTGTTGTTCGACGACGGATTAGATACAATGAGGTTAGTGTTTACGTCAAGCTCGCAAACTTGATTTAAAGCATTGTTACCACCACCCGCGCAATCAATTATTGTTAAATAGTATTTCACTCTGCCTTGAATGTCACGTTTAAAACGCATATGTACGCGCAATTTTATTACACGCTAGTGACACTGCTTCTTAAAGCTGACGATTTTAGTCGCTGCTGCCTATGATGTTAATACAATTTAACAATAATTGATTGCGCGGTTGGTGGTAACAATTCTTTAAATCAAGCTTGTGAGCTTGAAGTAAACACCAATCCCGTTGTATTAAACCAGTCGTCGAACAACATAACAAAACTACCGTCAGCCGCAAGTCAAGATCAGTGTATGCGAGAGTGTTAGAGGCGAGAGCCGCATATCGAAATTTGATTTCCATATATATTCAATGCGGTTTGATCCTCGAGGGTCAGTTTCCCGTCGCACTCTGATGATGATCATGGAAGATGTGGTTGGTGTTTACTTCAAGTTCGCAAACTTGATTTACAGCATTGTTACCACCACCCGAGCAATCAATTTTTGTTGAGTCAGTTACTATGTGTTTGTGAAATAATTAAATTAACAGGTATTGTAAGAAAATCCGTAGAAATTTCTATAAATATTATAATAGTATCGTTAATTAAAAACCCTATATTTTATACTTTGTTTAGATGTGTGAACGTATTTTGAGTACATGATGAAGTTCGATCATTTGCATATTGATGGATAGTTTGGGACTAAGACAGCGATTCACTCAGTTGGTAGATTACATATTCAGGATCTTTCATTATTATCGTGCACAGCCTTAAAATGTCAATAGTAACTAATGCTTCACTGCCATTCAACCATAACAAGCAAAACAAAATATAATCATAAAATTTTCATAAATCAACACAGTGATAATTATTTAGGCAGAAATATTTTAGTGAAATATACGATAGAGAGAGAATACGTAGTTACTATGAGTATATTTGTCTAGATAACTCACAAAGTGAGGCAAACTAAACCTCTACATAGCAGCATTATGGTTAAGTCAATTTTAAGAAAAGGCAAAATCAGCAACGCTTTTTCCTTGTGGGTTTCACTGTATCACGTCATAAACAAAAAAATCTCGCAGCTAACTCTGTTTTCATAATAAAAGAAAGTTACAAAGTTGATTCTCCAATAAATTTTCAACAAGATCGCCACTGACCTTGACTCGGTGCCATATCAAACAGGGTTTCTAACGAAAAATTACGATGCGTTTGTGGAACTATCCTGGAAGACGTGTAGGTTCTATACTGCCCATTTTGGATGTAAGTGACTTCAAATGATTCTGTTATGTCAGAACCTGCCAAGCTTGTTACTTAAGCTCTAATGTGCAATCAAATTGAGGGCATACGCAAAATGTGACTGAGCGTAAAAAGTTTATGGAACTTTATTTGTTTTTCTAATGTAGAGCACTTGTTGGCAGATCCAAAAATACGTGTGCGTGTGTCAACGTTGTTTATTTCATGTTAATAAACTACGTGTGCAATTCTTCTCAACCAATGATGGTCAAATGCCTGTAAGCGTATAAAGTCATCAACTCTATGTGACCAACTTCCACTAGCGTATAATATAAGTGCACGTACAGATGCAATGCAGTCATGACCTTTAAGGCAATGTGAAATACTTGCTTATCTCTATAAATAACAAAGGCTCAAGAAAGGTACTCTAGCTTTTGCGATTCTCATACTTACCTCGTCAGACATATTGCCTCAATTTTTGATAGAAATCCCAAGATATGAAAACATGTCAACTATGTTTTAGTTTTTACTCTGAAGTCGCAGAATTGGAGTGTATGTTGAGCGATACTGTAAAATTGTCTTACATTTAGAAAGTGAGAATTTCATACCACAAGACAAAACAGCGTCTGCCAATCTATTTAAAGTTGACTCAATAGAATATTTATTTTTGAACATCTGTGCCATTTAAACTGTTTAAGCAAGATCAATTACTTTAACGCACGGGGAACTTCAACGCCTGCATCCTGAACCTGTGGAAAAGTGTTGTTTATAATAGCAGCGATATCAAAATTAAACGAGAAGGGAAATGTGGAAAACCTTGAGAAACGCCACAGCTGGTTGAAAAGTCGTGCGTTTATTTGTTGTAGACCTTAATGCGACCAGGTACGTTAGTGAAGAGAACGCGTATAATATTAAACAAATTGGTGGCACCACCTCTTTTTGATGGAATAGCGAATAAAACCTTGTTATTCTCCAAGTCAAATGAACCCTGGATGTCTAGAAAGATTGCTATTGTGGGAGGGGTATATGAATGTCGCCATTGAAGTACTTGTCTTAGCATTAAATATTATATATACAACTTCGTCTTAATCAAAATGCGGCCTGCTCTTCTCTAGTGTGTGATTCACGGTAAACACTAAGACGACGTAGCATAATCGAAGTAAATAACCTAGACTCTACTTAAGTCAAGCTTATACCACGATGATTATCACAAGAATTACGAGTTCCATTTTTGAAAATAGGAATGACGATCGAATCATTTCAATCAAGTGGTATTGTCTTCTTATTCCATATAGTACAAAATAGATTAGAAATAGAAATTAAATAATCCCGGAATTAAATTATTAGTGCCAGCGGCATTGTGACATTTAAGAGATAGGATTGCATTCCGTATTTTTAACTCTGGTGTTTCTTTTAGATAACTATTCAACACTCTTTTTACAGGCATGCTATCAGAAATCGGAACTGGCGTATGTGCCCAAGAAAATTAATTTTTAAGTGCTCATCCCACCAATCAACACGACTTAATTCATCCTACATTGGGTGGTTGTTACTATCATTTATAGTTTTGCTAACTTTTAAATTTTTCAGAACAAACAGCGATTAATATCTGACACAAAATTTTCTTCAATTGCTTTATCCTTTCCAAATTAAAGAATACGAGATCAACATTTTGACTGCGCTTAAATTTGCTTCATACAATGCGTCGATTATTATTATGAGCCAAGCCAGTTGGATTTTGACTCCTCGCTTCGAATATCTCCATAGATTATACAGAGAACCAATGATTAATTCTACAAGAGTCTGCGATAGCACATACAGTTATATATGCATTGTACATTATGGAACTTATCTTGGTCCAAAGTAAATTTTAGTTTTTGCCGTCGAGATCAGATATCTTTGAATTTCGAATATCCTTATATTTTGTCGGAAAGACGGTTGTTCGAGTTTGCTTACAATTATTTTAGGTATATTCTTATTTATTTACCTGGAAAATTTTAGTGTAAATCTACAACGGATAAAGGCATGGTCCGAGGCAACATAAGTGTTCCAAAAAGAACGGAAATCCTAGATGCAACCACACCATATATAATTATTAACTACATGATCTATTTGAGTCCACCTTTTTCCGGGAGCTGGAGGACGCCATGTAGCACAATGTCCTACACTACGTCTGAAGATTTTTCTAATTAAATATAACCTATATTCCGCGCAGCTAACGTAAGCTGTTCACCATTATCGTTGCGCATCTAGCTTTAAGTATATCGTCAATGTAAATAAAGTTTTGAGTTACTTAAGCACCATACTTATCATTCACGTCACCCATAACCTAGACTATATTTGAACTCCTTGCTTTACTTTGTAAGAAGAATAGTTCGGAGTAAAAGCGTCCTAGCTTTCGTCTTGATGCAATAAGTAGAATCATGTGCAGATACAACGAAATAAGAACGTTAATTACGGCTTTTTCCATTGATTTTAGTATGCATATTTATACTTTCCGCACAAAGTCAGCTATTTACAGGTATCCATTCAATTAAGAAAGCTTCAGCTCGTGTTCTAAGGACAATACGGACGCCACATTTATCGACTTGAGAAAACTGACTGGTAACAGATGTTCGAAGCCAATAACGTGTGGATAAGAATGTAGCATTCAGTTCTGAAATGCACGTAGGATCCTGTATTCTGGTTTCAGATACGCAACATACATCTTTTTATAATTTATCCACGGTACATTCAAGAGCTTTTTGTTGTCCAAATTATTTTAATTTTTGCACATTAAATGCACCAATGTTAAAAACTAACCTAGGTTTAATGAATGACAGTCTACTTAAAATATTTTTGATATTTGACAACCAAATATTGGGCTCAGTGATATGATCGACACCAACCATGTTCGTAGTATCAAAAAAGAGTGTTATTGTTAGATTGAAAATAGAAAAAGAAGAAAGGATGGAGAATCGGAGATGAAGTTATCTGCAGTAGCCTGATTTCGCTTATCCACTTCGCTCGGCTCAGCAAATAAAGCGATCGTTTATATACTGCGTGACAGCTGATGCAGGATGCAATCGTTATAATTTGCATCGTTCATAGTTATATGTTAACTGCAAAAAAACACTAAGTCACCCATTCTTAATAAGGATTTTTATATGCGGATATTTCCTTCCTTGAGCTAGACTGCCAACCAAGGCTCATGTGCACTATCTGCTCAGATGTCAGCAGCCGAAGTTCCATACAGCAGCTGAAACCTGTCATTTGCGTGTGGCAAGATTGATCTCATTTCGACGCTACACATTTAACACTAAGTGTTAGTGCTTAAATAGACCAAACTCGTAGCTTTACATGTAACGGGATGATGGCTATGTCCTTTTAGACGTGGCAATGTTCATGCTACCGTTCCCGGGATTAGTAGATTGTTCCAGCAAGTTACCAGGATGTTAAGTGAGCGCTGAAATGTTAGCTAGTGGCCTTATAATTTTGAACGTTTTTAGTTTTCCTTTTTTGAAAAATATTTTAAATGTAGTTGTTGTATTTTGCAACGTTACCATGTTGTTTTAAGTATATGTTAAATATTTATGCGAGTTTATTAATTTAATTGTTGTGTAGGAGGTTTGTAGTTATAGTAAGATCTTTTGCGGGGTAGCTGTCTATTTAGTAATGATTTCCTACATTTTCATTTTGGTTGTTATCCCCACCCATTCCATGATCAGTCCCTGACATTTCCGAAGGGTAACGTAATAAGATTCATCCGTTTTCAGACATTTATTGGAGGTTAAGGAGCAAAACATGAATCAATTCACAGTTAAACAAAATGGACCGTGCTCTAAACGGCAACAAAATGATATATTGTCAACACAATTAAATGTCTTATACACAAGAGCTTATCTTGAACACAACCGTCTGAATCGTGATGAATTAATGTAAATGATTGAAAAATACGATGATATAAATCCAGACTGATTAGCAATTTAGTTTAAAGTCACTGGTAAATATTGTCACTGATAATTGATGGATGAAAATCGTGTAAAAACTGTCATGATTAAGCACCACAAATAATAACATAAATCCACTGAACTATAGAATTTTGGGAAAGTGATTGAGAAACATCTGATGTCCTGATGCGTAGAATCATATCTGAACTGTTAGTAGTAGTGTAAATTGTGGTTAATGCATGAAATTAAAATAAATCCGATGTTTGAACACAAAGGCACTATAATCCACCGCATGTTACCTGCGTATTGCGCGCGAGTGTGTATATTTATTAAACAAAACCCTATTAATTGCAATTAAATTTGCAGTTAAAGAAATCTCAATTTAAACTGCTTGAAACTAACAGAGATTGTTTCTAAAATCACAGTTAAGAGAAATATTGTGTAAAAACAGAATTAGACTATTTGAACTTAAAGTGAATTATATTTGTGAAAATTGAACATCGTTGGGTTGTAGCGCGGAGCCGCGTGTTACAATTGTGCTAAACGAGATGTTGGATAGATACATTTTCAGTATAGATTCGATGAATCGCAAGGATTTCTTTATCATATTTCATTTTGTACGTTTCAGTTTCAGATAGTTTAAGTAGGTGCATTGCAGTAGCATGGGTATGGGGTATAATTTTCTGTCGTTTTCCTATAAGTTTCGAATTTTTGAAATTTGAAACTTTTTATCATTTAATCTGCTCATAAGTTATATTCATATAAATATTAATCCTGCTACTGATTACAGAAAATAATTGGCATTTTTTAGTTTCTTGGTAATGCTTTTCTAAATTTTTGAGAGATATCATAACACTATTTATAGAATACTTTTCTGTTTGTTTTAGCTAACATAGAAAAATGGTTGTTTGATCCAGAGTTTATTGAATAAAATATTTCTACATTATATGATTTATTTAGGCATAGGTTATGATACAGAGATTAGATTTGCGTTTGGGATACGTGCATTTTGCGCGTAGGTATTAGTTCATAATTATATTTTGGAAATTTTGTGCTTTGTGTTCTTTGTTTTTTGAAGATTTTTGAGTAAGTTATGCAAATTTGGGTTTCACAATTATGCATTAAATTTTTTTCTATGGAGCTCAAAATTGCGTAATATCTCAATTTGATGATTTACGAATTTTTGATGACAATTTATTTCTGCTTAAGCCTGTTTTCATTCGTTGTACGAAGATTTTCTTCAGATTGAAACTTATTATGTTGGAAAGCAAGGCTGTCGATGAATGCTTGTTCTGGTCATTTGTTGGAGTATTTTATTAAGGGTCACTTTTTTACAATTTACTCGTAAGAATTTTCATATTTCTAATTCCATAGTTTGTTTAAAAATTCTTAACGCGACGTTAAAATTTATCTCGAGTGAAGTTATTGTCCAGAATTTTAATGAAATATCCTTATGAACTTTGGAAATAACTTTTGATAGATTTTATTGCAAGTTGCGATATAAATTTTTAATCATCCCTCTATAACAGGAATTTTTATTTAATTAAAAATATTTAAAATTGAAGGGAATTAAATAAATTTTACCTGGAATTGATTCTTGCATATTGACGTGTGGTAATTAACAAAGTTAAGCACAATTATACTACAACGAAATTAAAATTTCTAAAAATTATATTCCTACATATTTTTCTTAGCTACTTTTCCAAATATATTTCATCAACAAGCAAAATTAGAGAATATCCTTAAAACTGGATGGATTAAACTTTTACTGCCTGTAATATATTATTTTATGCAAATTTTGCACGTTATTGAAATGAAGAAGTAAACCAGGACTAGTTCCATATATTGTATAACAGAATTAAATGTTAAAATTTCGATTAAGGAAATATTTTAAAGTAAATATATAGAAGAGACATATTAAATGCTCTAAATTTTTGGATATTTCAAATAAATGTGGAGGGTTGAACAGAACGACAATGTGAGGAAGGCACGGCATGCGAATTGAAATACAAAAATGAAAGTTGGGCCAAGATTTTTAACAGTATGTTTTTCATCATTTTGCAATAAAAAAGAGTGGAAGTTAACCGTTGAATTAAAATATTTAAAGGAGAAGAAACTTAATATTGGGTGAAACAATATGATATGCAAAACTTCTGATTGATAAATGCTAACATGAAATCTGAACACAAACTGGATAACTAACAATTGTAATAACTTTTGGGTCATAAACTAACGGGGTTAAAACAAAAATGGTCTGATAAAAATTTATCATACACGGAATTATGCAAATTAACGATATTATTCTGAAGAATTTTTCAGTGTCGATTTTTGCTAAAATTCGTATTGGAAGACGATACAACAACGTATATTAAAGATGATAAAATTGCAAAATCCAACAAATAGTGCCAAATATATAATTGCGAATTTAAGTCTTCCAAATGCATATCTATAACATACACATATATTAAGGAAGAATAGGTATATTCCTGATTCTAAAAACAGAACTACTTATATTATTTAAATATGAAATATAAAAATAATCCAGCCCATCGGACTACCTCAAAATGTTTTACGTGTTAAGCAATAATGAAAATTAGAAATTCATTCAAATTTGTGTACTACATATTTATGATATAACACGTCATTTAACAAAATTTTAAACACAGACAATATTACAAAGGTGAATTATTCAATTTGAATCTGATTACCTGTATTTTCTGACGTAACCATGCTAATTTGAAAGATAATCACTTATCTGCGTATTTTGATTACATTTGAGCCTCATTACGTCAGTCGCCAAACATTTGTCGGTTCCTAGTCCGTACATATGCGCAAAAGGTGTGCTACAGCAGGGTGGGGACAACCCTAACGCATTGGTTAAGCTGCGTTATATCTGCTTATACTCTTTGTCGTTATTGACCCAAACGCGATAATGAGACACCTTTAGATGAATTTCTGGCCACATGGATTTTTAAAGTTTTCTACAGAAACAGAGGCACCCACGGAGAACATGAGGGTACGTGAGTGTAAGGCAATCTAATATTAATTCGCTGAACAACATATCTGAAGCACAACTGTATTAGCGAAAATGCAAATAACCAGTGTGCTTATGTTGAATTACGACATTTACGAGTGGCTCAGTACTGATAGCTGTGCTCCGTCTACAAAAAATCTGTTTCTTGAATGAATTTTAAAAAATGAGGAATAGTAAATATTGAATGATGGAAACTGAGCTGTGCAGAAGGAAATTGCTTTACATCAAGCTAATAAAGAAATAGAAAATAATAAAAATAATTATAAATTATATATGCACAAAAAGAAGAATTACATATTTGGGTTAACAATCAGTCAAAAACGTTCAAAAAGCAGAATATTTTGTACTGTTATATATTTCTTTCTTTACTATGTTTGTGATTTTTTTATTTTTAAACTTATTCAGTGAAGATCCCTTCGCATGTGACTGAAAACATGCAACGTTTTACAGTTCCTTAAATAAAAATTAAATTTTAATTTCTGTATACCAATTTACGGAAATAACATAAAAGCAATACTAAAATTGATAACAAATATGGATGAAGAAATCGTTCGAAACGTAACATACTAAATTTGTATTGGATTTTGAAGAGGCATTATGGTAAATTGGCGTACGACTTCTGAAATTCGATAAAATGGGGTTTTACCTGTTTATTCATAAAAATATCAACGACATCAAGATATTGACTACAATAAAGAATATATAAATTGAATATGTTGGTTGATAAATCAATTCACCTTTAATTATTATGAATTAAATTGTGAACGGTGGTATAATGCTACCAAGTATTTTGTCAATGACTGTACATATATTATATTGTAGGATGTTTTGCAGTTATAGTGGTAGCCTTTGCGGGGCAGCTGTCTATTTAGTAATGATTTCCTACATTTTCATGGTGGTCGTTATCCCCACCCGTTCCTTGATCAGTCCCAGGCATTTTCCGAAGGGTGAAGTAAGAAAATTCATCCATTTTCAGACGTTTATTGCAAGTGGTGTAGCTAAGCATGAATCAATTCACAGTTAAACAAAACGGACCATGCTCTAGACGGCAACAAAATGATATATTGTCAACAAAATTAAATTTCTTATACACAAGTAATTATCAGGAACACAGACGTCTGAATCGTGATGAATACAAGTAAATATTTGAAAAAGTTCGATGATATAAATCCAGACTGATTATCAATTTAGTTTAAAGTCACTGATAATTAATGAGAAGAAACACAATAAATATTGTCACTGATAATTGATGGTTAGAAATCGTGTAAAAATCGCCATAAAAAGCACCACAATGAATAGTTCCACTGTTTGCTAGATTTTGAATGATAAAATACAAAAATCCATTGAACTATAGAGTTTCGGATAAAAGATTGAGAAACACCTGATGTCATGATTAGTGGAATCATAACTGAACTGGTAGCAGTTGTATAAAAAAATGGTTAAGGCAAGTAATCTAAGTAAATTAATTTTCAGTTATATACTAATTAATGGTTTTAGTCAGCATTTTCTTTATCACTAAAATTCCAACTATCTATCCATAATTTCTTATTACAGAACAGATTTTACGTTGACATTGGCCGACGTGGTTGTAATAGTATATGCTTGACTACAAATTTATATTTCTAGGTTCAATTACATCATTGAACTTTACGGAAAATATAATCTATGTACTTGTAGACTTATTATAAAGCTCAAAAGCGATTAACTCCTCCAATTACAATTATAAATGCGGTTAGCTGCATATATATTTGAATCCATATATTTTACGGAAAATTATGATTTTTCTTATATGAAAGGTGTATAAATACTTAGGTTAAAACCCTGTCCACATAGTTGAATTTAACGTATTAAATCTCACATGTCTGTGATTGAGTTAGATGCTATTCAAAATTGCATTGTCGTCTGTGTCAAATGTGATGTGAAATAGTATTTTTTTCAATTTTCTGATTAATTGACATTTTAATTTGCAATTTATTCAAAAACAGAAAATATTTACTGAAAACCTTGTTTTAGATTTCTATTATCAAACTAGACATATGATTTAGCTAAGATTAAATAAAATATTGAAAAATCCCAATTTATGTTGGTCGTTGGTTGGAAGTCGACAATATTAACTTTTGAATTGTATTTTTTTAAATATTTTTTATTTAAAATGTAAACAGGAAGTGGAGTACGTTTGAATTTCACTTCACTTAACTTTTTTCGCTGGTAAAAATAAAGTCATTGGCTCCTATAAAGAACATTTTTATATTTTAATGTATTGAATTAAAAATTTGTAGCATTGCTGTAAAATTAATAGAGAAACATGACAAAAATATTTAATCCTGGTAAAATGTTTCATTAATTAAATTTTGCAACACGTTTTCTATTTTTTAACGAAATTGTTTGACATTTCATTTGTAAACCTAGTCATCAACTAGACCACTATTTTAGTTTCACATTTTGAGTTTTCTAGTCATAACTGTAGCACTACTTTAATCAGTCTTATTATGATTCATGTTGGTATACTAAGCATTTATATTTATTGTTTATTTAATTTAATGTTGCTGGTTCCATTAATACTTACCGTTTATTATAGATTAAAACATCTGGGGGGGAGGGGGTAAATAAGGCGACGTTCCTAAACGTGTTTTTTTAAATCTATTGGCCACGCTCTTGTGTGGTTAGTAATGATTATTTTTTGTAAATTGTAGTTCATTTTGTCTTACATTAATTTATATTTATAAGAAAATCATTTTATTGATTATATTATGTTCGTATTTCTCTATTTATATTTAACAATTATTATTTAATGAATTTAGTTAAGCGAATAAATTATTATACTACAATAAACTACATTCAATAGACTGAACATCGTACTGTAACTCCTTCTGACAATAAAATTTGTTAATACTTGGTGAGCAAAAAGGGTTCGAGCCTACAACCCCCATCACACGTTCATGTATCACAATTTCTTCATTAAATTAACTTTGTGGCAACACAGGTTTCTTGTATACTTTGAATTATGCCATGCATGGGTTGAATAATACGATTTTTGTCAATTTTGAATATATTCAGATTTTAATAGGGCTCTCAGACTTAACAGCAATTTTTAGGATTTTTCAACATTTTCATGTAAATATCGGCATATTTGAATGAATTTATTGAGATTAAATTCGGCTTAGTCTAAACATTTTTTCATGGATAATAAATATATCTAACTCGTGTAATGGATTATTCCCCTCAAATCCATACACACTTCTGGTTTTAAATGTTTCTCAAACTGGTCGACACCCGATCTACAGATGATCGGATTTAATAATGTTAAGATAATTTTTGTCTTTTTATGCATTAAATTTAAAAGCTATGTATTCATAATTGTTCCCCTTTGGCATGGGACTTCTTTGAATTTACGCTACTATTTTATTTTGATATTTTGTCGTAACTCTAACACTGCTCAAATCAGTCTTATTATCGCGCATGCTATTTTATGAAGCATATATACATATCATTGATGTAATTTAATTTTGCTACTTTTATTAATGCTTCAATGTTGCAACATACTTACTTCGATAATTGTTGTTTCAAAACTATTATTCGTGCTCGTCTGACAGATAGCACCAATGTTTAGCATATAATTTACCGTAAAATACTGTTTATTTGTTGTAAGTATTAGCGTATCATTATGTTCATATTATTCGGTTTGATTCATCCGTGTTAGTATCTGTTAAATCAATGTAAAATTTATTTATGCCATTATTTGAGTTTTAATGCTAATGGATTAATTTTAACAATGAAATTATAATATTACATAGACAGTAGTAAATGCTTACGTCAATCATTCTATACAAGCAAATGTGCTTATAGGTTGTTACTCATATTTTATTATTGTTATATATTCTTGAATAATCTGCTATACTTTGAATATAGTTATCTTCATTCTATCGATTGCTTCAAATTAATAAAGTTTAGTGGTTTACTCAAGCATTTTGCTGACAAATTCATGCTTTACACTGAATATTTATGTGTTCGCTAACTAATAAATAGTATACAAATTGTTAAATTTCTTAGCACAGTATAAGCTGTGCATCTGAATATGAATCACTTATTTTTAAATATATTATACCTTGCCTTTCCTTTATAGTATGTCAAATAAAATAATAATAAATTTTAATTATCCTTAGCAATATTCTTATTGATAATTTTAATTTTAAAGTTTGTTTTTGTTGTTCACTCTTTACTATGCAACTGTAAAATATTATAGATTATAATAAGATAAAACTGTCCAAGGTATAGTAAAGTCATGTATGGCTTATCATATGAATTAGAAGTAGAATTAATATTTGAATTAGAACTGAAATTAGTATTGGAGTAAAAGTTTTTTGAACCATAGATGATCTATAAAAAACTATGTTATATAGGAAAATAT
The DNA here is from genome assembly GCA_029291075.1 of Eudiplozoon nipponicum. Taxonomy (NCBI): domain Eukaryota; kingdom Metazoa; phylum Platyhelminthes; class Monogenea; order Mazocraeidea; family Diplozoidae; genus Eudiplozoon; species Eudiplozoon nipponicum. Next base: position 25,363 of record JAQBSW010005865.1, read on the forward strand.
ATACATCAGGAAAGACAATTAATTTAGATGAATGTATACAATGAAACATGTCGTAATAGATAGTTCGCAGAATGTTTAAATTCAATAGCAAATTAATTCAGACAGGTAAGTATAATATATATATATATATATATATATATATATATATATATATATAGTATTAAAAATGAAATTAGATTTTATTGATAATAAAATTAATTCATCACTACTGGCAGTACATCAAAGAACAGAATGAATCATATTTGTAAAACGAAAGAGCAATCCAGGGCTAAGATACAAAATTCTAAATGATTAAAGTAAATATAAAGAAATTAAAGCTCATATTACCGTGGATAACATTGAGTATGAAATTTTATGTGAATTGCAGGATCAATTCAGTAATTTAAAATGTAATCTACTAAACAAAATGTCATATTAGTGATCTAACCAAACATTTGGATAACCAAAAATCTGAAAATGTTATTAACAGTTATGCATTATTAAACTTAGTGTCAAAGAAAAGTCTCGAAAAAACAAAAATATCACCTTGTTATATCGATTGATAACTTAATTCAATTACCTTTATCTTTTATTAATGTGTTCCGCATCTTTACAAAAAGCAATTTAAACGATGGGGAAAAAAATCAATATTCTTACGAACGTAGCTAAACCGTTACCTAAGGTAAGTAAGCCAACGTGTGCAGATGATTATGAATCAATTTATATTATCCCTTCATTTCTGAAGAAAATGGAACGACTGATAATCAATCATCCTTATTGGAAACTCATCACGTAATGGCCAGAACCTGCCACGGACTGGGCTCGAACCTGGTTACGTCTGCTTCGGAATCTGGTGCTCTAACCACTGAGACACCCTGCCGCACACTACACACATTTTTGTGTTATATTGTAGGGGGATTTTGGTTACTGTAAGGGGTTTTGCGGAGTAGCTATTTATATAGTGATGCTTTACCATTCCAATATATGCCTGGTAGCTGATGTTGAGGGCCGTGTTTATGATTAGTCCCCAACCTTTTTCCAATTGGTGATGTGAGAAGGCTAAGTCGAAACTTCATACGTATATTGTACATAATGTTGCAAAGCAAATTAAAATTCATTGTTAGTCAAAATTGACAGTGCTCTAGACGGCAACAAGTTATTATCTTGTATAAAAGTAGTCACAATAAGCACAATAAATTAATCCGGTATGTCTCGGCAAATTTACATTTTCGTGTGAATGAGAAATTGTACAAAATGTATAAATCCAGAATATCTTGGCTGAATACTTCGTACATTTTATGTGAATGATTGAAAAAGAAACGAAAATATAAATCCAGAATGCCTTAGCAGAGTTGTTGATACACATAAAATACATAAATCCACTGCATATTACCGGCGTATTGCACGTGGGTGTGTATTATTATTAAACAAAACCCAATTAATTACAAATGAAATTGCAGTTAAAAAATCTCAATTAAAACTGCTTGAAACTAACAGAGATTGTTTCTAAAATCACAGCTAAGAGAAATATTGTCTAAAACCAGAATTAGCATATGTGACCTTAAGGAAAACTATATTTGTCAAAATGGAGCTTCGTTGGGATGTAACGCGGAGCCGCACGTTACACACACCCCTCCCTCCATTACTGACAATGAAAATTAGTACACAATGAAAGGGGCTAACCTTATAGGAGGTGTTATTGCTCTGCCGTAACGAGTAAACACTGATGTTGGCTCTGTTGACACTGACTCTGATTCGTATATATCTCACGACGGCGTGACAGCGTCAGTTGGCTCTGTTGCTGGTGAGATATCGCACGTCAGCCGGTGGTCAGCAAAACTGTCTGAAGCTGAAATAATTATCTCTTCGCCGCATGATAGGTCAATATCGACGAACAGCGGGTCATTTTGCTGTTCTGCATGCAATTCCTGAGTACTTATTGGTGAAGGACACAGGATTGAGGCACAAAGTCCTGCAGGACGCCGACCTCCTGGTGCTATTCTGGGACGGTGGTCGACGCTGGTCACGCCAGTTCTGGTTGCGTCTATTATGGACGGCATCGACTGAGGCCAAATTCGGCCTGACGGTGAGGTTCTCGAGCAGGCTGATGAAGCGTTCATAGGAGATATTTGTTCCGGCTGATGATGCGGTGGATTGTGATTCGGACAGTGGTGAGGTGATGTGGCCTTTCCCTGGGGCAGGTGAGCTGTAGTGGTGTTTCTTCCACCACTTGTCTAGACGTGCCGGCAGAACGCCGTCTTGTACTTCGACGTATACGCGCAGGAATGTCGCCATCTCTTGGAGTGCCGGCGGGAGCTTCTGTATGAAAAGTTGCATTATGATTTCCTTGGAAAGGTTGAATTACAAGACTTTCTGCTCCATCTCCCTAAATAGCTCAGAAGGCGTGCGGCTACCTAGGGACATCTGGTTCATTAATTCTGTAAGCCTGTCTTCTCGATCTGATGTCAAGCGCTGCTTGACGGCGCGTTGCAGGCTCTGCCATGGCTGCGCACATGTGCCCTTTAGTGTATTGATGCAGAATATATTTTAGTCCGCGTCTGAAAGACATTAGGATCGTCTCCCAAGCCCTCAAAAATATTGAGCCCTCATCTGTTATATTGGACACCTTGGGCAATAAAGTAACATCGTCGACCCACTCGTGAAGGTAGTCTGGATCGAATTGGCATATTTTGTACTGTGTCCATGTGTTGCTCCCGCATGTTGCTGGGCTCACCACCGGGCTTCCTGTATTTCCTGAACTGGACGTCATCTTATGTGTGTGAGTGTTGTCGAGAATAGATGGCAGTGTAACATCGTTCTCACCCGTCATCGTGCGGCTGTCTTCGAGCATTGTTAGGGTGTTTTTCTATGATATGTGTCTTAGAATTTACTTTCCTTCGTGGCATTCATCCAAAGTGCTTGAAGTTCTCAAAATCTAGATGTTGATTAATTCTTTGCTGGCTGTGATTTCGACGAAACTGGGCATCATTTATGTAGGAGTATTTTTGGGGTTGCTATCTACCTATATAGAACTGGTAGCTGCTGTTGAAATCCGTGCTTATGATTAATCCCCGGCCATTTTCCGATGGGTGATGTGAGAAGGCTAATCCGAATGATCACATATGTATTGTACACTATGTTGCATGGAAAATTTATAGTTAGTCCAAATTGACCGTGCTCTAGATGGCAACAAAACGAAACACTGTTAACAAAGTTGAATGTCTTATACAAAAGTAATTATTCTTTCACAAACGTCTGAATTGTGATGAATACATGTAACCAATTGAAAATATATGACGATATAAATAAAGTCACTGGTAAAAGTTATCACTGATTATGGATAGACTAAAATCGTGTAAAACCTTCAATGAAAAACTTCACAAATAACTAATCCACTGTTTGCTATAGTTTTAACTTATTTAATTATAATAATCCATTGTACTCTTAAATTCGGATACGTAGAATTACTTGTATAAACTGCGAATAATCCAACGAAGAGGAGTAAGTCCACTATGGCACTATAACCCACCGCATGTTCCCTGCGTATCGCGCGCGGGTGTGTATATTTAATAAACAAAACCCTATCAATTACAAATAAAATTGCAGTTCAAGAAATCTCAATTAAAACTGCTTGAAACTAACGGAGATTGTTTCTAAACTCACAGTTAAGAGAAATATTGTGTAAAACCCAGGGTTAGATTATTTGACCTTAACGAGCACCATATTTGTCAAAATTGAACATCGTTGGGTTGTAACTCGGAGCAGCGCTTTACAATATGTAAGTAATTAATGAGTCAAGTGCTTATATCAAGATCGTAATCTTGATTATAGCAATTGTTATCACCGCTAGCGCAACCCATGATTTTTAATGATAATAGATCATTTTGAATCTATTTTACCGTATCATTATAATAAAAGCTTTATGAAAGATCGACCGACAATTACTGACATTCTTTCCATGTGAAAATAATTAATTACATTCGATGAGAAAACGTTGGATTGTACCACGCGGCTCCATGCTACAAACCAACGATGTTCGATACAGTTCTCCTTAAGATCAAATAATTTAAATCTGTTCTTATACAATATTTCTCTTAACTGTGATTTTAGGAACAATCTCTGTTAGCTTCAAGCAGTTTTAATCGATATTTCTTGAACTGCAATTTTATTGGTAATTTATAGTGTTTTTATTAAAAAAAAACAGTACCGCGCGCGATCCGCGAGGATCAGGCGGTGGACTATTGTATTACTGCGGATCTATTTTGCTTAGTTGGATTATTCGAAATTTATGTGAAAAAATTACTTTCCACATAGAATAATGGATTAATATATTGACATGAATTAAAACCCTAACAAGTAGTAAACTAAAAATTTGTGAGTTTTGTCATTGAAGTCTTTAAACGGTTTATATATTCCTCTTTAGTGATAACTTTTAACCTTGATTCCATTCATGTCATCATGTATTCTCAATCGAGATTTTGTCATTGAAGTCTTTATGGGGCTTACCCCTTCATTTTTAGTGATAGCTTTTAACGATGACCTTTTCCATATCTTCATATATCTTAAATCGATGGTATAAATACAGTTCAATTCAGACATTTATATGCGAATAACTGATTGTGCATAAAACATTTCTCTTTGTAAACATAAATCATTTTAACTTTTGTCGTCTAGAAGACGGACAATTTAGTTTAACTGTGAATGGTGTTTAAGACCTATTCTTGCATTAAAATCTGTTTTATTGTCGACCTACACATGGTCAGTGTGGACTAACTGTGAATTATATTTCTATTTGCAACATTATATCTAATATATGTATGAAACCAAGTTTCGGCTTTCTCATATCAACCATCCGAAAAAGATCAGAGACTGATTAGGCGCACGGGTAGTAATAATAGCCACCATTGATATGTAGGACGGGTACAAAATCAGGAACTAGATAGCAACCGCGAAAAGTGCCCCTACATAATGGTGCCCCGGTTCGTCGAACTCACAGCCAGTAAGGAATTAATAAACAGCTAGATTTTGAGAAATTCAAGCACTTTGAATGAAGGCCACTCCACACGTTATTGCCTCGGAAACGGCTGCACATTCCCGCGCACAGACGCGACGTTCAAGTGGGCGTGGTCACCCTCAACAACTCAGGAGGATTCCGCCCATGGAAGGTTCGGAAGACGGGTGGGGTCAGCCTCCTCGGCGGCAGCAGAGGCTGAGCACCCCAAGATTGTTGGCCGCTCCACGTCTGATGGCTCGAAGCACGTTGCCTTCGCGGTAGAGCGCAATCAAACTATTGTCTTTGCAGGCGACGGCTCCAGTCAAGTCATGCTTCAAACGCCCAAATGCCAGCAACCAATCTCATCGTCAGTTGCCACTATCAACATTTTTCTCATCCGTGACGCAATCTCTGGCGAATGAATTGTCATAGACACTGGATCAGATGTAAGCTCACTACGCCTCAATTATCTCGAATCCACCCTCCCAGTCGACACCAGCAGTCTGACCTGCGCCAATGGCTCCAACATAGCGACGTTTGGGGTACGAGTACACACAATCTCGTTCTCCAAATCAAAAAGATGTTTCAAATATTCGTTCATCAATGCCAACACGACAGAAAACATCATAGAGCGTGACTCTCGAGCACTTCGACATAACCATCCGTCCAAGATCGCGAGAGATAGAGGAACCAGTATCAGTGTTGACAGAACCAAAATCAGTCGTTACACGGTAGGGCAGAGCAATAACACCTGTAAGGTTAGCCCCCTTCATTGTGTACTAATTTTCATTGTCGGGAGGGTGTATGTAACACGCAGCTCCGTGTTACAAACCAACGATGTTCGATACAGTGCTCTTTAAGGTCAAATAATCTAAATCTGTTCTTATACAATATTTCTCTTAACTATGATTTTAGGAACAATCTCTGTTAGTTTCAAGCAGTTTTAATCGATATTTCTTGAACTGCAATTTTATTTGTAATTAATAGTGTTTTTATTAAAAAAAAACAGAACCGCGCGCGATCCGCGAGGATCACGCGGTGGACTATTGTGTCACTGCGGATTTATTTTGCTTTGTTGGATTTTTCGAAATTTATGTGAAGAAATTACTGTCTACATAGAATAATGGATTAATATATTGACATGAATTAAAACCCTAACAAGTAGTGAACTAAACATTTGTGAGTTTTGTCATTGAAATCTTTAAACGGTTTACATATTCATCTTTGGTGATAACATTTAACATTGATTCTTTTCATATCATCATGTGTTTTCAATCGAGTTTTGTCATTTAAGTCTTTAAACGGTTTATATATTCAATTTTAGTGATAACTTTTAACATTGACTCAATCCATATCATCATGTATTTTCAATCGAGTTTTTGTCATTGAAGTCTTTAAACGGTTTACATATTCCTTTTTAGTGATAACTTTTAACCTTGATTCCATTCATGTCATCATATATTCTCAATCGAGTTTTTTTCATTGAAGTCTTTATGGGGCTTACCCCTTCATTTTTAGTGATAGCTTTTAACGATGACCTTATCCATATCTTCATATATCTTAAATCGAAGGTATAAATACAGTTCAATCCAGACATTTATATGCGAATAACTGATTGTGCATAAAGCATTTCTCTTTGTAAACATAAATCATTTTAACTTTTGTCGTCTAGAAGACGGACAATTTAGTTTAACTTTAAATGGTGTTTAAGACCTATTCTTGCATTAAAATCTGTTTTTATTGTCGACCTACACATGGTCAGTGTGGACTAACTGTGAATTATATTTCTATTTGCAACATTATATCTAATATATGTATGAAACCAAGTTTCGGCTTTCTCATATCAACCATCCGAAAAGGATCAGAGACTGATTATGTGCACGGGTAGTAATAATAGCCACCATTGATATGTAGGACGGGTATAGAATCATGAACTAGATAGCAACCCCGCAAAAAAACCCTACATAAATGGTGCCCCGGTTCGTCGAACTCACAGCCAGTAAGGAATTAATAAACATCTATATTTTGAGAAAATCAAGCACTTTGGATAAAGGCCACTCCATACGTTATTGCCTCGGAAACGGCTGCACATTCCCGCGCAAAGACGCGACGTTCATGTGGGCGCGGTCACCCTCAACAACTCAGGAGGATCCGCCCATGGAAGGTTCGGAAGACGGGTGGGGTCAGCCTCTTCGGCGGCAGCAGAGGCTGAGCACCCCAAGATTGTTGGCCGCTCCATGTCTGATGGCTCGAAGCACGTTGCCTTCGCGGTAGAGCGCAATCAAACTATTGTCTTTACAGCGACGGCTCCAGTCAAGTCATGCTTCAAACGCCCAAATGCCAGCAACCAGTCTCGTCGTCAGTTGCCACTATCAACATCTTTTCTCATCCGTGACGCAACCTCTGGCGAATTATTTCTCATAGACACTGGATCAGATGTGAGATTACTACGCCACAATTATTTCGCACCCACCCACCCAGTCGACACCAGCAGTCTGACCTGCGCCAATGGCTCCAACATAGCGACGTTTGGGGTACGAGTACACACAATCTCGTTCTCCAACTCAAAATGATGTTTCAAATATCCGTTCATCATCGCCAACACGACATGAAACATCATTGGACGTGACTTTCTCGAACACTTCGACCTAACCATCCGTCCAAGAACGCGAGAGATAGAGGAACCATTATCAGCGTTGACAGAACCAAAATCAGTCGTTACATGGTATGGCAGAGCAATAACACTTCCTGTAAGGTTAGCCCCCTTCATTGCGTACTAATTTTCATTGTCGAGGGGTGTATGTAACACGTGGCTCCGTGTTACAACCCAACGATGTTCGATACAGTGCTCTTTAAGGTCAAATAGTCTAAATCTGTTCTTATACAATATTTCTTTTAACTGTGATTTTAGAAACAATCTCTTTTAGTTTCAATTTCTATTTGCAACATTATATCTAATATATGTATGAAACCAAGTTTCGGCTTTCTCATATCAACCATCCGAAAAGGATCAGAGACTGATTAGGTGCATGGCTAGTAATAATAGCCACCATTGACATGTAGGACGGGTATAGAATCACGAATTAGGTAGCAACCCCTCAAAAACCATACAATATATCATCATCAGAAAATTCGGCTGTAATATCACCGCATACGTCAAATCAATTCTGATATAATCATTATAATATAAGAAAAAGGACGGTCTTATTAATTAACCGCATTTGCACAATAAACGATTATATAAATAGTTATAGATTCAACATCAAAATAGGAAAAATTAAGGTATAATTCAAGTGTAACATTATGCAAAAAATGATAACCATGACTAGCAATTGATTATATGTATTGTTGAACAACATGATGATATACTGAATAACATTTCAATTTTAATAATACAGAACGTGAAAATAAAAATCTAAAGAAGGTATGTCGCTGATCACAATTATCCTTGGCTACTATTCAACCACGAGAAAGTACTATCATAATCAAAATTAAAAAGATCAGCAGGATTTTAGATTTTTTCTAGCTCAGTACATAAATATTTAAAAGACATCTTAGATGGAGGCGTTTCTCCAAACCCCTTTGGCAAGTGATTGTAAATTTTGTAAATTTTCGAAAAAGAGAATAACTTATTCGCAACATTCCTCTCCAAAGGACGAGAGATCGCCAGATGTCCAGATATAATTCCAAGTTGACGAAAATTTCTTATTGGATTCATATAGGCACCAGTCCACTGGTTCAAATGGATAACTTTTATACAATATCAACTTCCTCGAAACCACAAAGTTTACAGTGATACAAACTGTAATCTACTGGCGTCTATAGTGCAGGAGACAGAGCTAATTTGTTTCACAACTTTTATTTGCACAGATTCTATCTTGTTTGACAAACCCTTTTTTAATGGATTCTAAGTAGCGACAGCATATTCTAATATCAGTATAATCAAATTATAGCATTTTAATTTTGATATCGTTCGATAAGATGTTTCTATTTATTAGTGCCCATCTGTTCTTAGTACTGCTTACTACCCTTACAATATGTTTCTCAGCAGAAGCTGTAAATTGAATAATTACGCCTCAATCCTTAATTTCTTGCTGAAGTTTGGTCTCAAGAACATCAGTATCCAGCATCATGAAAATATAAATAAATTCAGTTCATACCTATTTTTAAAACTTTCTCATTATTTTTACAGTTTATTCTCAGCCCTAGTGTTATGAAATACCCACTTAGGTCATACAAATCTAGTGTCCCATTATTTTTGGAAAAATCGACATTTTGCGGATCAATTGTAAAGATTATTTTTAAATCATCAGCAAATTTGCTAAATTCACCGTTAAAGATCTTAGTTTCCAAATATGAAAATACAATTTTAAATAAAATTTGCAGCGCATCGTTTGTGTAGCATCCAAAATGATTAACTAACGAAGCCGCAAGTAGCCGAATTTTCAATTCCGTAGTCCGTTGAGGATCCATGTAAGCTAAAATAGAGGAAAGCACCATTGGAATTTAAAATGTTTATCAATAGGTCTTAGTGAACTAACTGCGCCATGAAGACTCTGAAACATTTTTATCCACCACAAATTCTGGTTTAGGAACCATTAGTATCACGAACAACGACCATTCATATTATGGATGAGCAATGAACAGGTTGCGTTTCTAGTCCGTGTTGTCTCTGACGAATTTATTAAAGGATTAATGATTAACCGTCTTCTTAAATGCATCGTGTGATAGTGCATTTATATCAAAAGATAGTGTTTTGAAAAAACTTGTGGCGTTGGATAGAAGGTGAATGTTAGAAAAAATATTGAGTGCATGCCCGGATTGAATTTAGGACTTTAAATTAAGCGTAACATATGGGTGGCGTTGTTTAGAAAAATTCAATAACAGAATGCTCGTGGAGACATTGTGTACTCATATATGACGACTAAATCACATAAATAGGAGATTGGAAAGTTGGAGGCGTTCTCGATAAAATTGAACAAAAGCGAATACCTGTTTAAGAAAGCAAGAGACAGTTTTCTCTAGAACATGTGAGGGCAGTTAAATGCATCGGCATAGTATATGAGAGCCTAGACATAAGCTTTAAATAAAATCCCAGGATAGGGATCTGTATCTTGAAACATATTAGACGAGCCAATTTGTAGAAATTGAATGTAATTTGGCTGAAGTATAGCAAGACGTCCATTGACACCTACGTGTTTGACACAATTGATGTTATCTATATCTAGAGAGTGGTCGGAAGATGTCAAAGGATCGTAGCCACGCTTCATTAACCGAGATTTATCCTAATTAATTTTGAGGCCAAGTACGAAATGTTGACCATGCAATAAGACTAGCAGCTAAGCGATTGGTAATGTAAGTTAGCCAAAGCTAGCAGGGCGGTTAGAACTTTCCACCATGTCCTCAGCGTGTTTAAAACTTTTGAAATGAATATTCTCAACCAGCATCAGTGAAAAAGCATGATAAGAAAACAAAAGGAGAAGCACTAATACATGCAGAACGTCAGGACGGATAGAGGCTTGTCCCGAGTGACTTTTGACGATCCTTACAGACGTCGATCGATTTCACAGATGATAACTGATAAGCCTAAATACATCAGCACAAATGTCATAATTTAATCGGATGGATTCATTGGCTGAGAAGGAGATGGAGTCGAATGGTCCTGAAATATCAAGAAAGCAGAGGGTGCAGCTATGATTATTTTTATATGGGGAGTTATCGACCTGCAAAGATTTGGTTGAGGAATATATTTTCTCTTTGTAAAACTCATGTTAGATCTTTAACTATTAACCTATAAATGAGATCAGCAACATAACTTCATGAAATTTTGTGTCTACTATCTGTATCATTATACTGAAAAACTATGAAATATTTCATTTTATTAGCTATTATTACGAAGAAAAACTTTTAGTCATGGTACTCACTTATGCACAATAATACATTCGAATTGTACCTTAATCTTTCCAATTATTTAGTCAGATAGCCTCGATGAAAAATTTATTAAGATATTTATCATTAATTAATTTATCAAATCGATTCATTTAAAAGACTGAGTCGTGTTTTTATTATAATAACTGTATCAAAGTTTTATATGGCGTACGCAATGATATTACTGCGGGATGTTCTGGTGTTGATAAAACGCATAATAAAATTAGTGAGACTTAATATTTTATATGATAATTAGTGGAAAACTTTATGTGATAATAATAATAATAATAATAATAATAATAATAATAAAGCACTTATTTGGCAACAAAGGCCAACAGGTCTTACAATTTAAATGATTTGGTACAAATCAAATGTTGGATATTTAGAAATGAATGAAATTGGGACTAGTAAAGTATTTAACCATAGGTAAGGGAGGAGTTGAGAAAGAGAAGCGCTTTCATAAACTTTGTGACAGTTCGATCTGGTGAAAAAGAGATTCCATTAGACTAGGTAGGATCGAATAGAGTATAAATCGTGAAGGGTCCGTGCATCAATGCGGGATATGCTGGTGTCGAACAGACGAATTTGAGTGTGAGTTCGTTGAATACACTATTGGCTTTGGAAAAGAGATAGATTTTGTTAAATATATTTGGAGTATGGTTGGATTGGATTGAAGAGTTGCTGGAGCGTGTAGCATAGTTGTGACATTGATGAGCAAAGATAGACAGTGATAGGCAAGTTGAGATCTTACGAACAAAAGACATGACTCGTAAATGACGGATAAACCATAACGGTAGAAGGATAGCCAGGAGTAGGCTTTTTTTAATAATTCTGGCTGTGAGGGAAGACTCGCTTTAAAAATCTGCAGGAAATTTGTTCGATGGCGTACGAGTAGCCTATAGTGAGCGGACATTAAAATTCGTTAACGTATGATATGAGGGGTAGGACGTAGATCTTGAACAATGTGAGTTGGAAAGTGGGGTTGTTAGTCTTGAAGCAGATCAAACAGGCTCATTTGAAGAGTTTGGAAGTAAGATGTTTAAGATGTGCAGAGAAGTCTCGAGATTTTGAAAAATAGATAGCAATGTGTTTAGCCGAGTCTATTATTTTGCATCCGGGAAAGAACAGAATGGGCCAGAGGAGAGTTTTATCGAACAAGACTTAGCAAAGTTTAGTTTGAGACCGATTTTGCTAAGCTGCGAATGGAGCGAGGATAAAAGCTGAGATATAAAAGGTAAGGAAGTGTTGGATGCTGTAGGGTTACTGAATACTATTACCATGTCATCTGCATATTTAAACAGCTTGAATAAGTTGTTCTCAACCTGCATCTGTGTGAGTGTAAGGTTGAAAATAATAGGACCAAGTACGGTGCCCTGGAGAAATCCAGATTGGATAAAGGCTGACCTCGAGTGACTATTTCCGACTTTTACAGTTGCGCATCAGTTTCAGAGTTAGTAATTGGTAGGATTGAAGGCGTTTCCGCAAATACCACTGCTCAACAAGGCGGATTCAATTTCTGAAAACTACAGTGTATCAAAAGCCTTGGATATATCTAGGAAGAGGAGACTGCATTCATGACCTTTTGAGGTAGAGGAGAATCAGTGATTAAGGACACTTATTTGTTGGAAGAGAAGCGGCCATTCAGGAAGCCGTGTTAATCGTCGAGGAGGTATAAGTTATCCCGAGACTAAATGAAAGTGTAGATTAAATTTTATAAGACCCTGTCGACGATTTTATTGAAAGAACGGACGATAGTTATTGGGCGGAGTTCTTTGAATGAGAAGATTGACGATGTGCCATTTTATGGAATAGGAGAAATCGTCGAATTAAGCCATTCCGGGGGAAGATAGATAGTTTTGAGGCATCGGTTGATAACATCAGCAACCAGAGAGAAGAGATTCCAGCCAAGATGGGCAATCATGCTGACCGAGACACCTTTCATATCTAATTTGTGTTTAGATTTGACGTCTTTGATTGCTTGCATGACGGACCCGGCGAAATGTTGAACCAGCGTAGGTTCACAGCATCTCTGTTGTCGAGCATCTCAGCAGGCGGAGTGGGAATGGAGAAAGAGTCGAGGAGATAGTTTAGATAATGGTCGGCAAAGCTGCAGTCGTCCGACCGAGAGAAGTTTATATATGAGGTTTTACACTTTTGTAGCAATTGGTGTTTGATGACTGCGAACTTTTTCTGGGAGATAAGTGCCGTGCAAATGCGTCTCTCGATGTTGAGCATTTGTTTGTTGATAACCTGCATAATTTGCTCATCGATACGACGGAGTACGAGAGAGCAAACAAGTGATTATGTGCGTAATCTAAAGCTGCGTGCAAGGTTGTCGTGTGCTTTAAAGAAGGCGTCGAACTTGTTCATGGCTTGTATTTTTTTAATATAGGTGGCAGAATTAAAGTGGGAGCACAGGACATTGTGGACATCGGAAAAACACGAGGAGTGATTGTCTGGGAGAATAACATCCGTCCAGTTAACGGCGTCACAGAGTCGGCTAAATTCTTCCCAGTCCGTGAATCGTCTTAATGATTGAATGCCCTCTTGAAGGATAGAGGATAGAAGGGGATTAAGGAAGGATACCTGGCAGTGATCGAGATTATGGAACATCATCCGAGATTGGAAACTGGTCATATTTTTGTTGGAGAGGACACAATCAAGTTCGTTGTTCCCCCTGGTCGGGAAGTGTATAAATTGATTTTGAAGATTGTCCGCAAAGAATCGAAGTAACGGGTGATTTTCAGTAGTTAGGTTTTGTCAGCTTGCCAGAGGGAAGTTAAGGTCGCCCACAACGATGTATTGATCAGAGTATTAAGAGAAAAAAGTGGACATAAATTGAGCTCCACGATTGTAGTCGATTCTTGAAAGATTGGAAGGTCTGTAGACAATGCAAACCTGATACGCTTTGGTTAAGAATCAATAGCTGAAACTAGAAAAATTATAATCTTAGTGAGTTCGATGAAGACAAACTTTCGAGCATGAAAGAGGATTGGACACAGACAGCCAGACCATCCCCACGACCAACCGTTATGTCACCTCGAAGGAAAGTGTAGCCATTGATGAGGAAATGGTGATCGCAATGTATTGAAGAATACAGTCATGTTTCAACATAAAAGCACATGTCTAGCTTTTTAGAGGATAAAAATTCTCGCAGTTGTTTGATTTATGGCGTAAGCTATCTAAAGTTGATGAGAATTGATGAAAGGGATCCGTGGGAAAGAGCGATAGGCCGGAGAGGAGAAGCAGGCGAAAGCTTTCCGCTGGCGGCCGGAGCAAGACCCCGAGCTGATGAGAGTGACTGATTGCTTGCTGACGAGATGGGTATGTCTAACTTCAGGAGAGGGAGCGGTGTCTGTAGTAACGTAAAATCACGCTTTAATTTGATTTTGTCAGTCGATTATAAGGATAATCGAGATTTGAGTTGACTAAGCTTGACATCGAACAATTTCTTGTGGGAAGAAAGCATAAAAGCACGACCTTTGCCGGTCGAGACTTCTTTGAGTTCATTGAAGTTGTCCCCCAATTAACTGATTAGATCCGAGGCCAGGTCATCCTTTGAGTGTGGGCAACGCAAAGACCAGAGGGTAAGGTTGCGCTCACTGTGATTTCGCAAAGCTACCACCCTCAATACACCATTCAAAAATTCGTCCGCCTGACGCAAAAATGTGGCTGCAAGGCGGAGATCGAGACGTTACCATATAGAGCTCCGAGCAATCCCGTGACGTCAGGCATTTGTTGCTGAAGGTCAGCGAGATTGGAAAGTAGCTTCTAAGTTAAGAAAGTAGTGATGGATGTTGGCGATAAAATTTGGTACATGATAAAGGAGTTTGATAGAGAAACAGATATAGTACAGAATATGAGGAGAGAGAATAAATTATATATATATATATGAAACTTTATATAAAACAACAAGCACCTGACCTTAATATTCAAACGTTTCATCAACATGATATTCTAATCAACTGGCCAAGAATAACAAAATTCAAAAACAATCTACTAGTATCCAGTCAAGAACAAACAGGCCATCGACTAGAATCAACAAACATACAATCGGATTGGCAACAAACTGAAGTGGAAATAACAGAGGCGCATACGGTGACAGAAGTTTCCAAGCAATATGAGCGTTTAACACTGCAATCCACACTGGCGCTGTTACCATGGGGAAATATGAATTTGCGCAACAACGTGAAACGATCAACTACAATGGGAAAATAGCACTCGTATATATAACAGTGAACAATGCGCACAAATGGTTAATTCTCAAGCTGTCAAAACAATAATGACCAGATCTCAGACATCACTTTGCAATACTGCGAGAATGACCTTTACATGCAAACACGCACAAACACAAACACAAACGCATACACACTTACCAACCAGCCAAAACAAGAAATAGAAGTAAAAGCGAGTCAGATTTGTTACTACAATCATAATCAATTGAAACCCAGAATTAATATAAATGAATGATTGTAAATCGATGTTTAGTATTCAAGAAACAAATGGCCTTCATCCAGTTTGTTATTAATGTGTATTTTCTTCCTCATTAAAAATATATATATATATAAAGGAAAACTGATAAGAAAACGTAAGTCCAAGAATATGGGTAAATTCCAAGTGTATCCCAGAGATGAAATCAGACGAAAATTCTAGAGAATGTAAAATTAAAGAATTATAGATATCCACAACCACGCCCACTCCGGTTGTTGTTCTATATTTTATACATTAAAGCTGTGTAAAGTGTAAATATAATTTCTTAACAATTGTTGAAACGGTTTGTACAGGCCCTTTGGTCACTACCATAAGAGTACCTCTGAGATGCCAGGACCGGACAATACATATATGCGGTATGACCATCCAATTTGGAACACTTAAGTTCCTTGTGAACCAAATTATCAGTTGTCCTCAAAATTTAAGATCAGCCTCAATATTAATCGCAGCAAAATTGTACACGCAAATAAATAACTTGTTCTCGTTGTAACACAAATTTATTACTAAAATCAAAATAGTAATGATAAAACTTGAAAGTTGCTTCAAGTTAATAGAGATCATTTTGCGTCCAGCACACAGAACAGGCAAAACTGACTAATAAGCTATTCTTACATAGTTAACAATGTTATTTGTTTACTAAAAATAATTAAACATTGTTTATAGAAATGTTGTTGCTTAGTACTGCGTTTGCACAGTCCCACAACGTGCAAACAGTGTCCTGACAAAAATAAGACTTTTTGTTTTATCTAGGGTTCTTACGCGCGCGGTTCGAAATGGCTCCAATTTTGTCGCATTCTGATATTGAAAAAAATTGTTATGGATCTCCAGAACTCAGTGAAGGTATTGAAAGAAGACAACAACTATTTAAAAAATGAAGTGTCCATATTGAAGAATGAGGCTGTTGTGAATGCGATGAAATTGGAACAGGCGGTTAAAAATAATGAGACTTTAAGCGTGCGTATAGTTGAACTGAATGAAGCGTTAAACATTAAGTTAGACAAAATACAAATTGATGTTCAGCCTTGGATTGAATTGGCTACTATAACAGTGGAAGGTGACACGCCTGTTAAAAATAAATAAACTGGCGAAGAAATATTGAATATATTGGCGAATGAAGTATCAGCGCGAAACAGCAAACAAGATCAACTAGTATTATTTAATCTTGCTGAAAATGCTGAGGTAAATGATGTCCAGAAATTAAATGCGTTAACAAAAGAAGAGACGCATGCGGATATTGCAAAATGCTTTAGGGTGGGTAAACGATCGGATCGTCCAAGGCCAGTTATTGTAAAATTATCAAAACGCCCAACAAATATGCAAATTGAGTCCATCAACAAAAAGAAAGATGAGAGTCTGAGTTTTCGCAGCATTTCTATTGGTCGGGACAAAACGTTTCTCCAACGAAAGTTGGCTAAAGCAAAAAAGTTAATAAACAACCAGGAACGGAAGCAGCCAACCCGTGATCAAGCAACATTTGAGACCGCAACATCAAAAAACGATGTATCATTAATAAATGTTGTGGACAGCGGGGGGAGAGGAAGAATGGCCTCAAAACCTGGGAAACGTATAATAAAGAAGCCAACAAAGCTGAATCAGTAAAAGTTGATTATTGTTTAGATAAGTCGTGTTCCACATTTACCTTATTTTATGCTAACTTTCGAAGTGTTAGGAACAAAACCTTTTGCTTTGTAATTTTATAATAAGTAATGATTTTGATTTTATAATTTTATCTGAAACCTGGCTTAATAATGACATAGAAAACCATGAATTTAATATTCCTCACTATTCTTTATTTAGAAAAGACAGATCGCTAGATAAAAGAGGTAGAGGAGTACTCATTTATAGTAAATCTGTATTTAAGGCGAAAATTCTACATACTAGTGATGATAATGCTATCATTGATTTCTTATCTATACAATTTGGGAATCTGATCTTAACAGCGGTTTATAGACCGCCGTATGCTACTTTATTTGATGATCAAACATTTACCATTTCTTTTCAATCTATCTTTGACTGCCATGGCTATAATGTAGTGGTAGGTGACTTTATTAAGTTACAGGACTGTGAAATAACCAATTTTTTTCTAACCATGATCTCAAGCAGATTATAAATGAATCAACTAGAGGTTCGCAATGCTTAGATCATGTATACTTAGAAACTGAAATGGTGAAATCGTACAGTTATGATGTTGTTAATTATTTCAAAGAATTGGATCACAAACAAATTATTCTACAATGGAACATCTTGAGTAGCAAAACACAGAAACTAAATTTTGAAAATGCACACGTGCACTGTTCCAGAATCAACTGGAATCCATTGAGAGAATTAAGCTTACTGATTGATTACGGAAGTTTTTATTTCTTGAACACTGACGAGTTTGTTTCTTCTGTTTCATCGTTATTATCTATTTTATTTCAGGCATCAACGTTTACGGACATTATACCGAAACGAATTAATAGGAAATTGTGTAAACTAAGAATTAAACGAGATAATATAATAAAGTGTAGTCTTATCAATAGTTTTAAACAAATGAGGTTAGATCTCATTGATAACGAAATTAATTCATCACTGCCGATAATTCGGCAAAGATCAGAACGAATTATTTTGGCCAAAATGAAGAGTAATCCTAGACTAGGATACAAACTCCTCACAGATTATAGTAAATATAAGGAAAAGTTAAAGCTTATATTACCTGTGGATAAAACTGAGCACGAATTTCTCTGTGAATTGGATGATGTTTTTGGCAATTTGATATGTAATCCACAGAATGAAAGAAATCTTATGGAAATACCTGATCCTTTGGGAGACCAGGAATCAGGACTTGTTATTGACAGTGATGAATTGATAAAATTGATGTTAAAAATCAAATAAAAAAACAAAAAGTTCACCTTGGTATTTCGATTGATAATCTGATTCAATTACCCTTAACATTTAGGAATGTGCTTTGCAACTTTATAAATAGAATTTTGAAGAATGGGAAATTACCAATCGATATATTAACGATAGTAGCCAAGCCGTTGCCAAAAGTTAGTAAGCCAACGTGCGCCAGTGATTATAGATTAATCTCTATTATCCCTTCGTTTTTAAAGATAATAGAACGATTGATACTAGATCATTTAGAACGTATGTTACCGGCTGATTTTGACTTATGTCAACATGGTTTTACGAAAGGTAGATCGACAACTACTAATATGCTTTCCATGTGGAAACATGTAATCACATTAAACGAGAATAAGTTAGATGCATTAATTGTATTTATAGATATCTCAAAAGCTTTTGACGCTATATCTTTTGATGCTATATTGAATGCGATTAGTTTGTTGAATATTGATCCGAATATTTTTAGATTACTTAAATACTATCTATATAATCGACGAATGAGTAATTAAGTAAACGATTTGATATCAAAATCGAAACGAGTAACGAGTGGAGTTCCACAGGGATCAAGCTTGGGGCCAATTTCATTTAAAATTGTATTTGCAAATTTGGAAACTAAGATCCTTAACGGTCGAGTTTGCAAATTCGCTGATGATTTAAAAATAATCTTCCCAATTGATCCAAAGAATGTCGAATTCTCCAAAAATAATGTGACATTATATTTGTATGATTTGATTAAATATTTGATCACACTAGGGCTGAGAATAAACAATAAAAAGACGAAAGCTTTAAAAATAGGGAACAGAACAAACTTTCATTATGTTTATTTTCATGATGCTGTTATTAATGATGTGTTTGAGATTAAACTTTTGCAAGAAATTAAGGATTTAGGCATAACTATTCAATGTACAGCTTCTGCTGAGAGACATATTGAAAGTATAGTAGGCAGTGCCAAGAAAAGATGGCACTAATAAATCGAAATATCTTATCAAATGATATAAAACTTCAAATGTATATAATATGGATTAGACCGGTACTATAATATGCTGTCGCTACTTGGAATCCATTAAAAAAGGGTTTGTCTAATAAGATAGAAGCTGTACAAAGAAAGGTTGTGAAACATATTAGTCCTATTTCTTGCACTATATACGCCTCTAAAATAACAGTTTGTGTCATTGCAATCTCTGTGGTTTCGGAGGATGTGTTATTGTATAAAAGTTTTCCATTTGAACCAGTGGACTGGTGCCTATATGACTGCGATAAGAAAGAGTCATGAAGTTGAAACTAGATCTGGACATTTGGCAATATCTCCTCCTTTGGTGGGGAATTTAGCGAGCAAGTTATTCTCTTTCTCGAAAATCTACAAAATTTATAACCTATTGCCCAAGGGGCTTAGAGAAATGCCTCCATCTAAGATGTCTTTTAAAACTTTATCTACTGAACTTGAAAAAGTCTGCAATCCTGCTGATATTTTTTATTTTTTTGATTATAATGTAACGACACAAATTAATGGCCGACATATTGCGTAAATTAAATTCAAATTTATTTACGTTGCACCAATGAGAAAAAAGCAAAATCGCCGTTTAACCACGTTTAACCAATAGTGTGCAAGTAGACATATTGCATGCTATTTACGCACGGTAATTTACCATGCAAGTCAGTTGGTCGTATCTGCGTTCTGCCTCGTGTTACACATGTGCGTGCTGTCGGCTGTCAATACCTACGCTGGATATTGATTTGTTTCACCAACAATTGGCAACATTCGTGACTCACAGTGTTGCACTTCAGCCAGCAAGACGAGCCAATTAATGCAGAACTTCAACATCACATGATAACAACAGCA
This sequence comes from Eudiplozoon nipponicum, assembly GCA_029291075.1. NCBI lineage: Eukaryota > Metazoa > Platyhelminthes > Monogenea > Mazocraeidea > Diplozoidae > Eudiplozoon > Eudiplozoon nipponicum. The sequence continues at coordinate 45,474 of JAQBSW010005865.1, forward strand.
GGAACCAAAACCAGAGTCCACCCAAGGAACAGAACATCAACTTACATACTATATAACTTACGCGAACGCCGCCAAGGCCCTCTTAAGGGCCCCCATATCAGTAACTAATCTCTATTCAGAGCACCTTAACCGAGTTTGTAACGTCGTACGGCATTTACTTGAAGCCGGGGCGTTTACAAAATTGGCGACCGCGCCAGGATATTGATTATTGTTCTGATTTTTTGGTATAAATAAAATTGACTTCCTTTTTCATCTATTTGGGATAAAAATCGATTAAGATTTGCGTTTTATCTACCGTGATCGTGGTCTTCTGGGAATTCTGTTGGGTATATATTCGTGGATTTGTGGTGAATTTTTTTTGGGGGGTATAATAATAATAATACGGGGCATCTGTTCGTCTTTCCTACGTACAAAACGGCACCGTACGTACTGGACAGGCCAATTGCGGATTTTTGGAAACAGTGACTTTTTTGTTCTGCGCTCATTCAACTGTGGAAGCTGTTTGTGGGTAAGCGTTTCGTTAAAGTTTATTTATATATTTTCATATTGCTTATAAATTTATGCTTTTAAGATCCCGTAAGATTGTTAAAATGTCAGGTCCAATTTTAGATATTGATGTTCCTGTTTGGGATGGAGATAGTGAGCTATTCTTTATGCGCGTAGACTCCGCTTTCTCCCCGTTTCCTGATTATGACAGTCATCAAAAACTGTCAAAGGTTTTTGCTAAACTACCTTCTGAATTGCAGCGACGGATTTATCCTAAGCTTGAGGCCATTAGGAAGCTACCTAATCCCATTTTGGGCCTACAAAACGAGGTAGAATCCTTGCTTGGACCCACGGAAACTGAGCAGATAATAAACAAATATGCGCAGTTAGATATGCCAAATCTTGGCCCCATAGAAATACTGAGGGAATTACGGAAACGTTGGTATAAAACCAACATTTCTGACCATGAGGCTAAGGTTGTTTTTATTAACAATCTTCCCCAAACATTAAAACTCTTTGCCAGACAGCTCCCCAACACTCTCTCTATAGATGACTTATCTGAGAGATGTGAGTTAGAATATAGGGTTTTGGAACCCAAAGTGAATCCATCATCCTTTTCTTCACCCCCGCAAGATGATAGAATCTCCTCCTTAGAGAGAACAGTGGCGAACATGGCCAAAGTTCTAGAAGGATTGGCCATTACCAAATCGGAGATAAATCATGTGAATGCTCGACCAAAATTCGTTTCCAAGTCAAATTATAATGGTAGGCGGCGATCGAGATCTCCGCAATCATTTAATAAATATGCTCCAAAGAACTGGTGTTATAACCACCAGAAGTTTTTTATGCTTGCCAAGTTTGTCTTTGTCGTTCCGAAGAATTTCCGAATGAGTGTCAATTTCCACAGCTGACGGAGAGGACAACAGACCGCAGGCACAAGGGTGCATCAGTATCGGGAAACGTCTGGCGCAGGAAGTAGAAGACCGTACTTTCTGCACATCAACGGCATCAACGGCGCTACAGGGAAGAAGCCAACTACAATCCGACATCCCTGTCGACTCTTTTCGTCCACGCCGAATTTTTCACATAGAGAACCAAACAGACAATGCCGGTCGCAATCACCAGCCTACTTGTTTGCATGACCCGGCCAAACAGCCAAACGAACTTCTGCACCTTCTTGATTTCAAAACTGGCGAAGAGTACATCGTAGACACAGGTGCGGCAGTCTCAGTTCTCAAAGGTGATTCAATGGCCGAGATGTCGCTAGGCGTTCTTCTCGCAACAGCTACAGGCGAGCCCATACCAACTTATGGCTGCCAATACCGCACACTCAACATAGGTCTACGACGTGAATTTTCCCACAACTTCATCATTGCCAAGGTCTCACATAATATAATAGGCCTTGATTTCCTTCTAAAATTTCGGCTCATTGTTGATCTTGCCAATCAAAAGATCATCGACCCCTCCACCGGACTTGAACAAAGCTTTTGGACACTTGCCTCCGAGCGTTTGGAGTTACAGGTCATTCAGCCAACCCCAGTGCATCATTCAGCAGAGATATCAGCAGCTCTTCGAAAATACAAATCGCTTTTCGATCTTAACAAATCCGATCTACGAGTCTCCAACACGATGCATCATATCGTCACAGAAGGACAACCTATTGCACTCAAGAAGCGACCACTGGCTCCTGCTAAGCTGAAAGCTGCCCAAGAAGAATTCTCAAGGCTTTTGGAAGAGGGAATCATCAGACCATCGAAAAGTTCATGGGCGTCACCACTGCACTTAGTCTCAAAATCAAACGGATCGTACAGAGCCTGTGGAGACTACCGTAAGCTAAATTCAGTGACAAAATCTGATGCATATCCTATTCCAAATATCAACACATTACTTGAAAAACTCAACGGCAGCAATTTCTTCTCAGTGATTGACCTCAGACAAGCCTACCATCACATCCCGGTAGCACCAGAGGATATCGAGAAAACTGCTGTCATCACTCCATTTGGCCTTTTCGAATATCTTTACATGCCTTTTGGACTTAAGTGTGCTACACAGACATTTCAAAGATTCATAGACAACATACTTCGCGACGACTCTGCTTATTGTATGTCATATCTCGATGACATTATGGTATTCAGTCCAGATCTAGAATCTCATGCGAAACATCTACGAAATGTCCTCTCACGCTTATCCAACCACGGACTCAAGATCAACTGTGACAAGACGCAGATTGCAACTTCATCCGTCGACTTCTTAGGGCATCGTATCACGGCCCAAGGTATTCAACCGTTGCCGTCAAAGACGAATTCAATCAAGAATATCAAGTCACCAAGGACTTTGAGCGATTTGCAGAAAATCCTGGGAGTACTAAACTATTATCGCAAGTTCCTTCCAGGCCTTTCAAAACAACTTTATCCTTTGTGCAGGCACCTGCGGAACCGAAAAGGACTTAGCAAGAATTCCATCATTGCTTGGTCATCCGAAGACGAGGAATTACTTCGACTTGCCATCAACTCGTTAGCAAATGCCACAATGCTAACGCATCCAGATTTCGAAAAGCCATTTCTACTCACGACAGATGCTTCTGAATTCGCTATTGGAGCCACTTTGGAACAAGAGATCGACGGAGTTCGGAAGCCTATCAGTTTCTACTCGCGTACTCTCCAACCAGTAGAAACGAGGTACGACACTTTCGGCCGAGAACTTCTCGCCATCCACGACGCAGTGCGCCATTTTATCAGCATCATTGGCAGTAGCAGATTTGTTGTTTTCACAGATCATGCACCACTAGTTAGCGCACTTCGAAACGCAACTTCATCTATCGCCAAGTACCCTGCCAGAGTGGAAAGACAGCTTTCTCGTCTAAGCGAATGGCAATTTGACGTCTTTCACGTCAAGGGCAAACAGAACTTCATTGCAGATGCCCTGTCTAGGCCAGACGTCTCTCTACAACCACCTTCGCCGTCACCATTCACTGTCAACTCCGTGGCACTCAGTGAACCTGCACTAACGCCAACTCTCCTGCGAACTGAACAACGCGGTGACATTCACATTCAAAGATCAATAGCCCGTCACCCAACCAAGTTCATATGCCGTCTGTGGGAAGGCTTACCAATTGTTTACTTCACGGGTACGCAGCCCAACAAGCCAGTTCTGCCGACCAGCCTTCAGAGGAAGGTTTTCGATTCAATTCACTCAATTTCTCACCCAGGAAGCCAAGCGACTGTCCGACTTCTTACAGATCGTTTCTGGGGTCACAGACTTAGGCAGAATGTTAAACGATGGGTCTCAGAGTGTGCAATTTGTCAGAAAAACAAGATCACACGACACACTCGTTCTAAGTTGCAACATTTTCGGTCTACTTCTCGCCTAGCCATCGTCCACATCGACATAGTTCATCTGACAAAGGTTCAAGGTTTCAGCTACCTTCTAACTATGATCGATAGATTTACACGGTGGCCTGCGGCATTACCTCTTGGCACCATTTCTGCAGACGAAGTAACTAACGGTTTTATCTCTGCATGGATATCCAATTACGGTGTTCCCAATGAGGTCATCACGGACAGAGGCACTTGCTTCTCATCTGATCGTTTCAAAACCACCTTGCGGTACATGGGATGCATCTTACGCCAGACGACTGCCTACCATCCCCAAGCTAATGGCATGGTAGAGAGAATGCATAGGGAACTCAAAGCAGCTTTAGCATCCTCGTCCATTAATGGCAACTGGGTCGATGCACTACCTTTAGTTCTGCTGGCCATGCGTTCTCGTACTCGAGAATCCATTAAAACGTCTGCGTCACAACTCTTGTATGGCATGGATCTACGCCTGCCTAGTCAGCTCCCACGTCTACTACCGGCACAAGATGACCCACAAAACGAAGCTACCCGCCTTCGACTTCATTTCGGTAACATGTCCGAACAGCAGCCGAGACACACGCCTCGTCCAGTCTTCGTTCACCCACAGCTCCACAGCTGCAAGAGAGTACTCGTTCGCAACAATACTGCTGTTGCACCACTACAACCCAAGTATCGCGGTCCTTACCCGATTTTACTCAGACAGCCAAAATACTTCATCATTATGCAAGGCGCTACACCGACATCAGTAAGCATAGACAGGTTAAAACCGTTTATCGAACCACCTGATCCTGAGAGCGTTCAACCTTCTACACACGTCTCAGGCTCCGTCTGCCCACAATCTCAACCTGCTTTGTATAACGCGTAATTAATTTTTTTTAAACATTAACATTTAACTATAAAATTTTTTTAACTTTACGTTAATTTTTAGTATTTGTCTCACGTGGCATAACCAGCTGTTCTTAGCTAACAATTGTGTAGCATTTTTGAACAGTTCTTTGGTATTATGCCATCTCTGAGGCAATGTTCGTGTACATATTTTTATGCAATTACCTTTGATTTTAATGTATATATTTTTACATTATAATGTATTTCTCACACATGACATTACACTGCCTATTTTGGTATGACCAGCTACTTAGAGCTAACGCTTTCGTGTAGCAACACTAAGTAGTGATCAGCTTCATATCATGGTACAGGCCACTTTCAATGCATATCTCAACTTTATCTATTTCACAAAGACCACTCTACAAATGTCATGACTACAACGTCGAGCACTCTAGCTCCTTTGGTCGTATACAAACACATTGACAACGATCCAACCTGCTTAGGTTTTTAACTTAAACCTGGCAAATTCAGAGGCGATTTACCTCGAAATCTTCACGCTGCGGCTCCAAAAACTTACACTGCTCTATTTTGCCTCACGTGCTATGACCGTCCACTAGAGCTAACAATTTGTGTAGCAATTCCTAGTGGTTACCTGGCATCATATCATTGTTGAAGCAACCAACAAGCATATTTAAGCCCAGCACTTATGGTTCATCATATTTTTGCTTAACTTGGTTCGAACTCTGTCATGCATTTCTTATCTAGCCTCGCAGAGAGGAATATTTTTTTCTTTTTTTCAGAGAGGAAAGTGTTGTAACGACACAAATCAATCGCCGACATATTGCGTAAATTAAATTCAAATTTATTTACGTTGCACCAATGAGAAAAAAGCAAATTGCCGTTTAACCACGTCTAACCACGTTTAACCAATAGTATGCAAGTACACATATTGCATGCTATTTAAGCACGGTAATTTACCATGCAAGTCAGTTGTGGCATTTGCCTTCTACCTGCTTCACGCGTGTGCGTTCTGTCGGTTGTCAATACGTGTGCGCTCTGTCGGCTGTCAATACCTACTCATCTTGTTGCGGGATACCGGAGAGACGAGCCAATTGAGTGCAGGACCTGCAGGACACCATCCACAACGCGATCACAGCTCAACCACGGGAGCAACAAATCAACCAGAGTCCACCCAAGGCTCTAGGACATCTTCAACGCTGAAGACTTCAAGAGAACGCATTACCCGGCCCTCTTAAGGGCCCCCATATCAGTAACTAATCTCTATTCAGAGCACCTTAACCGAGTTTGTAACGTCGTACGGCATTTACTTGAAGCCGGGGCGTTTACAATGTCGGCCATTAGTTTGTGTCGTTACGGAAAACTGTCAGAGGAAACATTTCCCGCTAAACGCTACAATCAGAGAGCAAGGTAAGGTTACAAAGTCAACAAGATACGTATGACTGTTGATGACTTTAAGGAAGACCACTTGTGGAGAAAGATATTTCCCCCGACAAAATAAAATAGAATAGAATAGAATAGAATAGAATAGAATAGAATATCTTTATTTGGATTCAAACCACACATGTTCCATCAAATAATAAAATTAGAAAATGTACAATATAAAAACATATCACATCACATAAATATGTGCAATTAGTTGTACTGTACAATTTATCAGCATCAGAAAGTTCAGCTGTAAAGAGTGATAGATTCTTCATCAAAATTAGGAAAATTTAAGGTATAATTCGAGTATAACATTTTGTAAGAAAAAAGGGAACCATGACTAATAATTGATTGTATGCATTGTTGATTAACAAGATGATATAATGCATAACATTTCAGTTTTAATAATACAAAATTTGAAGATAGAATCTCGAGAAATTATGTTGCTGAAAAACAATTAATCCTGTCTTTTATTTAACCATGAGAAAGTATTATCATAATCAAAATTAAAAATATCAGCAGGATTGAACACTTTTTCTAGTTCGGTAGATAAAAATTTAAAAGACATTTTAGTTGGAGGCGTTTCTCTAAGCCCCTTTGGCAATTGATTGTAAATTTTGTAAATTTTTGAAAAAGAGAGTAGCTTGCTCGCAACATTCCTCACCAATGGTGGGTTGACTTGAATAAAATAGAATAGAATATCTTTATTTGGATTCAAACCTTACATGTTCCATCAAATAATAAAATTGGAAAATGTACAATATAAAAAGATATCACATCACATAAATATGTGCAATTAGTTGTACTGTACAATTTATCAGCATCAGAAAGTTCGGTTATAAAGAGTGATAGATTCTTCATCAAAAATAGAAAAATTTAATGTATTATTCGAGTGTAACATTATGCAAAAAAGGGAACCATGACTAATAATTGATTGTATGTATTGTTGATTAACATGATATATAATGCATAACGTTTCAGTTTTAATAGTACAAAACTTGAAGATAGAATCTCGAGAAGTTATGCTGCTGAAAAACAATTAATCCTGTCTTTTATTTAACCACGAGAAAGTATTATCATAATCAAAATTAAAAATATCAGCAGGATTGAACACTTTTTCTAGTTCGGTAGATAAAAATTTAAGAGACATTTTAGATGGAGGCGTTTCTCTAAGCCCCTTTGGCAATTGATTGTAAATTTTGAAAATTTTTGAAAAAGAGAATAGCTTGCTCGCAACATTCCCCACCAATGGTGGAGATATTGCAAAATGACCAGATCTAGTTCCAACTTCATGACTCTTTCTTATTGGATTCATATAGGCACCAGTCCACTGGTTCAAATGGAAAACTTTTATGCAATAGCACATCCTCCGAAACCATAAAGGATGCAGTGATACAAACTGTAATCTAGTGGCGTATATAGTGCAGGAGATAGGACTTATTTGTTTCACAACTTTTCTTTGTACAGCTTCTATCTTATTAGACAAACCCTTTGTTAAAGGATTCCAAGTAGCGGCAGCATATTCTAATATCGGTCTAATCCATATTATAAACATTTTATATTTTATTTCACTCGATAAAATATTTCCATTTATTAGTGCCCATCTGTTCTTGGCACTGCCTACTATCCTTTCAATATGTCTCTCAGCAGAAGCCGTACAATGAATAGTTATGCCTAAATCCTTAATTTCTTGCATAAGTTTAATCTCAAAAACATCATTAATCTCAGCATCATGAAAATAAACATAATTGAAATCTGTTCTGTTACCTATTTTTAAAGCTCTCGTCTTTTTACTGTTTATTCTCAGCCCTAGTGTTAACAAGTATCTACTTAAATCATACAAATCTAGTGTCACATTATTTTTGGAGAATTCGACATTTTTGGATCAATTGGAAAGATTATTTTTAAATCATCAGCGAATTTGCAAACTCGACCGTTAGGGATCTTAGTTTCAAAATGAGCAAAGACAATTTTAAATAAAATTGGCCCCTGTAGAGGCTCCTTATCTATTCGTGTCTGAGGATCCCATAGATGCCAGATCGCTCGTAGTCCTAAAATTCACAG
>JAQBSW010005866.1:0-53640 GCA_029291075.1 Eudiplozoon nipponicum
TTTATAGATGATGTATATATCAAATCTCAATGTAAGGTAGATAACCATTATACGCTTTATTTTCTTTTAAATTATATACTCTGTGTTTGACATTATCGTGATACTTGTGTGATCGATAAAGTACCATAAAACACTAAATATTTTTTATATTTAATAATCTCCCAAAATTAACCTAGTAATACTGAATGGTTGTTGGTTTATTTACCTGGAATTATCTATAACTTTAGCTTGCATGAATAACATTTCTTAGGAGAATTCTACAACATTCTTTGGCTATTATGCACCTGTTACCATATTAAAGTATTAATTGTGCAGTCTATACTGTGTAGTTGCCGCATGGTAGTTGCTAGAAAGTTCTATTCGCAAAAGAATTCATTTATTAGGACAAGTTTTGCCAATATGTTTAGATATTCATTATAATTTTGAGTGTCTACCTGCCGTGCTGTTTCGAATAGGTGTACATGATCATCGGGCATTATTTTAACTGCAACTAGTCTCATATAACGAAGTACGTACCGTCCTGCTAATGTTAAGTTTATTATTTTCCGTAAAATAATTTGATCAAAAAACATTCACTATTATATGTAGTTTATAAAAACAACGCCTCCCTATGTTCTTGCAGGTAGATAATTTTAAATTAATGCTTGCTGGTGGCATACATTGTACGATATATTGTTATACAAATTTGATTTCGTGACTGTGATACATTTTAATTTGTAAGTTCGGTTCCTGTTGCCTTACTGCTGCAACTTGATAACTCAATTTTCTTCGGCTTAAATTTTACAAAAATATTTTTTTAGCTTTAGAAAAGACTAAGCTAGGGCTGATTAACCGGTTAATTAAATTAATTTTTTGAAATCGGCCCTTGTTTCACAGAGAGGTATTTATTTTAATATTTACTATTAGATTAGCGAAACATATTGTTGTAGTTAGATGTAAAAATAAATATCATAAAGAATACTTGCTGAATAATTTAAATAGTAAATTTATTTTTTATTTATAAAATTATATATTCCGAATATATTTAGGCGTAATCATAGAGTTTAGGATAAACTTACAAAAAATAAATAATCTGCATATGTAAAATGATCATTCGTATTGTAAAAATCTGATTAATGAAATAAATTTTTGTTTTCGGGAATGTGTATTGATTAAGTCTGTAAACGCCCCGGCTTCAAGTAAATGCCGTACGACGTTACAAACTCGGTTAAGGTGCTCTGAATAGAGATTAGTTACTGATATGGGGGCCCTTAAGAGGGCCGGGTAATGCGTTCTCTTGAAGTCTTCAGCGTTGAAGATGTCCTAGAGCCTTGGGTGGACTCTGGTTGAGTTTTTGCTCCCGTGGTTGAGCTGTGATCGCGTTGTGGGTGGTGTCCTGCAGGTCCTGCACTCAATTGGCTCGTCTCTCCGGTATCCCGCAACAGGATGAGTAGGTATTGACAGCCGACAGAGCGCACACGTATTGACAACCGACAGAACGCACACGCGTGAAGCAGGTAGAAGGCAAATGCCACAACTGACTTGCATGGTAAATTACCGTGCTTAAATAGCATACAATATGTGTCCTTGCATACTATTGGTTAAACGTGGTTAGACGTGGTTAAACGGCAATTTGCTTTTTTCTCATTGGTGCAACGTGAATAAATTTGAATTTAATTTACGCAATATGTCGGCGATTGATTTGTGTCGTTACAAGTCCAATTAAATTTCTGAAATGTATGTGGTACTCTTTCAAATTTTTGTGTAATTCTCGAAAACCTGACGTTGAAATGACATTTTCTTTTGTAACAAGTTCGGAGAGATATTTACTCAAAATATTGAACTTCACATTCAGTTAGAATAACTTAAATGCTGAATAGGACATAAACTGGAAGGCGGAGGAAATTAAAGAACAATGCAGAGGAAGCATTTGAATTGACAATAATTAATTTACCTATACACAAAAGGGCATATGTTGCAAATTAATTTAAAATCAACGTAACATAAGTTTATCGCCGTTGTTAGCCAAATTCATTAGCGTTTAAATACATTTATACGTGTGTGTATGTTCGTATATATATATATATATATATATATATATATATATATATATATATATATATATATATATATATATATATATATATATATAATACGCGGTGTAAAAGTAAAAGTTGCATATGTGTATATTATCAATTTTAGCGACTTATCCCAGATTGGGCACACATCATTAGTTACCGGAAGATCCACGGAAGGAATTATAACCCGGGAAATAGTAGATTTATTCATGAAAATTATTCTCTTTCTTCTACGAGACTGTGCATTTTACCAAGAAGGTTATATACAAGTTATCATTTTTGAACAATCTTCTCATCATTTAACGATTTTGGCTAGTGAATTAGAATATGTGCTACAAGAATTTCAACAAAAATCTTCGGGGTTAAAATAGCAGTCGTGGTAATTTGCGAAAGTGCTGTTGAGTACCCAAAAATGACGAAGAAGGCGTAATTGATTATTGACATTTTATATCTTAGGCAATCATGAGTTCTTTAGCGATTGCGAACATATTGCCATATCTGAATCAGTTTTATTTCTATATCTTGTTTTGGCTCATTAGTAAGTGTGTATTCGTATGTGTCTGTGTGTGCATGTTTGCGTGTAAGTCTTTCTCGCTGTATTGCAAAGTGATGTGTGAAATCTGGTCATTCTTGTATTGATGGTTTGAGAGTTAACCAATTTTTCGCATTGTTGGCTGTTACGCGTAAGAATTTTATTTTCTTGAGTGTAGTCTTTCGTTTCCCCTTGTTGCGCAATTTTGTTTTCTCCACTTGCAAACAGCGTCGGTCCGGATTTCAGAGTAGAATTCTCATATTTTTTCGAAATTTCTCTCTCGGTATGTGCAGCTGTTTTATCCCTTCAGTTTTTTGCCAATCCGATCGATTATTTGTTGAGTGTGGTCGAGGGGGTTGTTGGTCTTCTCGAATGCTAGTAAATAGTTGTTGGATTTTGTGATGAATATTTAGGCCAGGTGTCTGTCGTTGTATATAAAGGGCTTCATAAATATATATCATAATTTTGCTGATTTTGCTTTATATAATATTGAGAAATTGGTCGAATTAACTGGATGCCCAATTTCCAATATATAATCTGAAATAGCTGAATTTTCTGACGGTGCAAAGCATTTTTTAATACATTTCTGCGGTACATGTTGCTGGATTCTGTTAATTAATTGCTTCTCCGTACGTCCAGTATATGTGCTACTGCACATACATGACAGTTTGTAGACTATGAATGATTTGTAAAGAATTGGCAATAGCTCTTTGGCACCCAACTTCATTAGTCTCTGTGTGCTTAATGTGATATTAAATTTAACACCGGGAAAATTCTCTCTAGTTATTTTTATCTAGCCGCGGAGCAATTTTTGATGTAAGTACATCGCCTCCAATTGATAAGTTTATGAAAACCTTCTTGACGGTATGCTCTCTAGTGCGAATCTGCCGTGGTCTGATGCAAGTGCGTATGGGCATTTATATGTGTGTGTCTGTTTGTATATAAAGGTCTTTCTCACTGTATTGCAAAGTGATGTCTGAGATCTGATCATTATTTTATCGATGGCTTGAGAGTTAACCAACTGTTCGCATCGTTGGCTGTTACGTTTACGAATGTTATTTTCCTAAACTTACCATTTAGGGGTTACGTACCGACCTCAATAATTTCATGGCGGCTAATTATAATAACTAAGGAGAATTTTTCAGGTGTTAAGGTTAATATCAAATTGAGCACACAGAGAATCATTAGGTAGGATGCCAAAAATCATATTCCAATTCTCACCAAGTCATGCATAGTCTACAAATTGTCATGCATGTTTGGAAGTGCATATATTGGACGTACGAAGAAGCATTTGACAAACAGAATCCTGCAATATTTACCGCACAAATTGATTAAAAAAGTGTTGGTGCCTTCAAGAAAATCATTTAATTCGGATCATATGGTGGAAACGGAGCACCCGGTCAATTCGATCATTTTCTCACTTCTACATAAAGCAAAGTCAAAAAGGTTATTATATATTTATGAAGCCCTCTATACAAAACAACAAACACCTGGCCCAAAAATTTAAAAGTTTCATTATTATGATATTCTAATCGACTGGCCACGAATCACAAAATCCAATAAAAATTTACTAGCATCCAGGCAAGACCAAACACCGACTCGACCAGACTTAACAAAAATTCGATCGAATTGACAAGAAACCCAAAGGGGAAAAGCAGCCGCACATAGCGAACGAGAATTTTTTTTTTAAATATGAGCATTCAACTCTGCAAACTGCACCGGCGCTGTTACCAAGTGGAGAAAACAAAATTGCGCAACAAGAGGAAACGAAAGACTACACTCGGTAAAATAACATTCGTACACGTAACAGCCAACAATGCGAACGGTTGGTTAACTCTCAAGTCATCAATACAAGAATGACCAGATCTCAGATATCACTTTGCAATACAGCGAGAATGACCTTTAAAGATATAATAAAGGGGGCACATTCATACAAACAATAGCCAACAGTGTAAAAATCTTCTTAAAGCCCATGTTATCAATTAAAGAATTTTATTATATTTAACTACAATGCTTGTAGAATAGTTTTTATACAGATTGTCAAAATAAATAATACCCGATATGAATTTCAAAAATACATGTAAAATTATACAGTAGTCTTTCCTCTCCGTCTTTTGAACTGGTTTAACTCGAGGTGTAAAACAGAGGAAAAACCGTTATGCTTGGATAGAAAATCTATCCACATTAGAATATCATACAAATATATATTATTCAAAAATGTTTTAAAAAGCAAACGTAATCAAACTGTTTTTCATGGGGCTTGGAAAGCCCTTTGGAAGTGTTATGACACGGACAAATTGTTTTTGTTTAAGCAACCCTGTAAAACGTCGATTTATTGAAATAGCTTCCAAACAGGGAAGCTTACAAACAAACAGCTTTTTTGTGTTTATATTTGTGTATATTGGGAATGTTCAGGAAAAGTTAATTTAATACAAGTATGTATTAGGTTTTGCGAACCTAGTAACAAATTAGTTCAGTTGTGACCAGAAGGATAAACCAAAGGCAGCATGAACGGAAAGTATAATCTCATGCACATTCGTTTCGTGCTTACTGGCGACTCATCAGTAGGAGCCGGTATTACGCCCTTTAACCACTATATATTTGGTAGAAGAATGTGGAATAATAGGACGGTACAATCTCCTAGACGAATGTGTAAACCTGTAATAGTGAAGCTAACATAATCTAAAGTCAACGACAATGCGACTTCAATGCTAACTCACACTATATAATATATATACCGAGTCTGTAAAGGATACTAACACTATGGCTATTGTGTTAGTAACTGATACCTTTTTGAAATCGATGAGTACCGAGTCGGTACATGATACCAACCTGATGGATATAAATTTATGCTAAAGTTCACCCAAATTGAGAATTACAACAATTTCCGAACACATGTTACTCCAGTTAAACCATACACTCTGGCCTTCATCGGTTACTAACACAATAGCCATAGTGTTAGTATCCTTTACAGACTCGGTATATCTATTATATAGTGTAAGTTAGCGTTGAGTTCGCATTGTCGTTGACTTTAGATTATGTTAGCTTCACTATTACAGGTTTACACATTCGTCTAGGAGATTGTACCGTCCTATTATTCCACATACTTTGACCAAATATATAGTGGTTAAAGGGCGTAATACCGGCTCCTACTGATGAGTCGCCAGTAAGCACGAAACGAATGTGCATGAGATTATACTTTCCGTTCATGCTGCCTTTGGTTTATCCTTCTGGTCACAACTGAACTAATTTGTTACTAGATTCGCAAAACCTAATACATACTTGCATATATATTAGTTCTTTGCAACAAACAGTATTTAAGTTAATTTAATAATTCTATTGTACGCGTATAATCTCTTTCCAGTTTATATACTCGGGTGTACTGTTGCCTAAGAAGTACACAGTCCTTCGCTTGTTACTAGATTAATCAAATATGTATTTAATTGTGATTAACATGGAGGCTAATTTTAAATTTGAGGACACTGATTATTAAGCTCAAGATATTGTAGCTATGAACTTATAGGCATATTATGACTGAGTCCGACTTGGCGTCTATGGGGCTCTCATTAACTAATAGGGTCGGCGCCTCTACAAAATATGGCTTGTTGCAATTTTTAAAGGGCATAAAATTTATAGTTATACAAGTACGTGCAACATAAATATTCTTCTGTCCAACCAGGGTGGTATGAGCTTTCACCAGCGTGGATTCAATCTTCTACTGCATCTACCTACCTACCTATATATAAATTTACTATAACAAATGATGTGCATATCGTTCGACTTAAGGTATGGCAAAACTGCCCTAATTAACTATGTTGTAAATATATTAAAGTATAACAATGTTACACATCAATTTACTAAGTATTGTCTGTTAATATTAATAATTAGTCCCTAGCACTCCATCACTAAAGCAAATCACGAGCACAAATTACGTACATTTATCTCCTCGGTAATAGAACGAATCATCAAAACTTTCAGTTCGTGCATTTGCTAATCTAGTTAGGATAACTGAACAACGCAGTTGATGACACACCCACAGTTTAAACCATCAAAAGCCTTAAGCATTGGCTGACAAAATTAATAGGTTAGAAATTATTAACAGAATAGGCCGCTTCATCTTGCATCATCATTTGAACTTCGGCAAGTATGAAAGATCGCTTCGTTCTTCAACAGCATTTGAATGCCTGTTCACATTATGAACATTACGAATTTCTAATTTGTCTTGTCTAGCAAATTTTGTTTGCCATGATAATTGAATATTGAGTCTAAAATTTATGTTTTACATAATTTAGCTGTATTAAAGATCTCGTAGTTGAAAGTTTTATTTAATCATACTTAAGAATATTTTTTCGCTTTTACCACTTTTGGTTGAAACTTTTCTGTTTTCTCAAAATTGCATACAAATGCTATTTGGGAATAATAGCTTTAAATTTGACAATATTTAAACTTATTTCGATTAGTTTCAACTCATGAAAAATAATAAAATTTATAAACTTATGACTGATATAAAACTAACCAATGTATCATATACATAAAATACTGCAGAAATTTAAGTATAGCTAGCAAAGTAGGCAATAGACATGCAAATAACCTACTGTCATAAATATATTTGGTGATGCAGGTGACTCCAAATATTGAATAGTTTTCCTGATGTGTTGATTTTCCAAATGCTCACGCAGACATTGAATGCTTTCTTGACGAACTGAAAATTTTCTAACAATCGTTGATTGTCCCATAACATTTGTCTCGCATCTGAAGTCAACTGAAATATATCAAACCGGCATAAATTTGACAAATTTCCGCTTTCACATTAACAAACTTTAACGTTACATTATTTAAACGTAAAAAATAGTTCTGAGACCGTATGAATGTGCGAAAATGCAAAATGTATAAAACTTTATTAAATAAGTTATATAGTCATTTCTTATTCGTAAATACTTTTTCCAAAACACAAGATATTCACATTTACAACTGATTGAATAATTTAATTTCTATTTAAATATTAATTAGATGTCTAGCTTTGGCAAATTCTGTAAAGCTGCTAAAATTGATATGCACAAGTACAATATACTTTAAACTCAATTAATTCGAGTTATAATATCAATTTAATTACACTTCTTTTGGAATGTAAACAAATACAAAAACAAATTTTAACATACAGAACGGGAATTTATTTCTATTTTCCTTAAATTATCCATAAATCGCTTCGCCGAAAAATGGACAAAATTTCAATGTATTTGTTGACATTCTAAACTAAACATTGTACCAGGTAGAAAATGAAATTCATCCAACAAACTCACTACGTCCTAAATTGTAACTACAAGTACAGAATTTTCCGCACACAGGACTCGAACGCAGACCCATTTGTTCTGGTGTCTGCGACTAATACCCGCCAGTCCACAGCCAATTCTGCAAGGCACTAGAAAATCTCTAAATAAGGACGATATTAAACTACTCGATGAGTTGCCTTTGCTACCTCATACAATACCACGTTTATAGCATAATCAAGACGCAAACTTGATCCCAATATTTGTAACAATCACTCGCGCAATCAAAGATAGTTTAATGTATTAATAGCTTGGTGTCTCTTATTTAATGCCAAGTTGCGGGTGGCTGGTTGGAACATTACATCTAAGGAGATGCCACATTGGATCCACCTCAAGGGAACGTTTAACCAAAACTTTAGTTAGTTTACAACTGTAATGACCAAAACCATCACTGTAAGAAATTTAGTTGCTACCTCATTCAGTGCACAGTTTAGACTGTTAAGGGTATATATATATATATATATATATATATATATATATATATATATATATATATTTATATATATATATATATATATATTTATATATATATATATATATATATATAAATAGTAGGTTTGGTGTAAATATCAAGCGCGCAAACCTGATGTGAACTTCTTTTTATCATAATCCACGTAACCACACAATTCTCGGGTAAAAAGATCTGCAATGTTTTAATATTTACCGATGTAACATGGTGTCTGTTCCAAAATGAGAAATTATGTCTGGCTAGTTTGAAATTTAGGTCAAATCAAAGCGACATAGGCTTTAATAGAAGAAAAATTTAGCCAAATATAATCTAAAATGTAACTGACATTTTTGTGTATTATCAAGCAGTGTAACACAGAAGATAATTTCGCAGCCTTCTTAGTAAATGTGTCCAGTCGCCAACCGTGTATAAGGTATGCCATGCATACGACCTAAATAGTTCAAATAGGCCCAGAAAGATATTTTAAGGATAGCATGAACGAAAGGTATAATCGTATGCACAAATATTTACTGTTTATTTGCGACTCATTATTTGGAGCCGCTACCACGGATAATATACCTACTAGATATTTGTCACTACTACAATACAATCTTCAATACTAATGTGTTTTCATGCAGTAATCGAGATATCTTTATATAAAGTCCTCCAAAATACATTATATATATATATATATAATTTTATCAAAAAACAATAGTTTTCAAAATCCCCAGGGTGTTCCATCCAATATTTTTATATTTCATGGGTATAGAGCGTATTAATGGCTTTTACTGACGAGTCGCTAGTAAGTACGAAATGTGTGTGTGTAGGCGATTATTACTTTTGATTATAATAATTTCTTTCCTGATTAAACCAATTTCTTATAATTTACGTGTTGCAATTTACACAATTTCACTTATATAAATTATCTGCAAAGAAGTATATATCATAAATAATAGTGCCGAAATAACAAGGACCATGTAAAAGTAAAGATGTAACCAGTGTATTAGAAGAAGGTAATTGTCTACATTATGTAATGACTAATTTAGACCGACAGCGTATACACAAAGACTTGCAAGAAAAAAAAACAGAGATATATAAATAGATGCGAATATATATATATATATATATATATATATATATATATATATATATATATATATATATATATATATATGTATATATAGAATCAGCAGTTCGAAGCCGAGAATAAATGTATATTTTGTGGGTACGACCAATTTTTCGTGTAGTCTGTAAAACCATGTGATAGCAATATTAGTGCTTAATTTATTAAATAAGTGATAATTTCAGACATTAATTTATAGGCGTTATAGCGTGCTCATGTGTAATTTTGTTTGTCTTCTGGTTGATATTGGCGTGCGAATATGGCATAGTGATGTTCATATATATACCTAGGTTCGGATCTTGATATAGTCACTATTATATTCATACATTTGTCAGTATAAACTAAGCACTGTAAAATTTAGAAAAGGATATTCGTCCAGTAGACCAGTATCATCCTTATTGAGAATTCTTCACGTACTCTCAATAATTTTCCGTCATTTCTGTATTATACAGTGCTCAGTTTTTACTGTCAAATGTATGTTTGTAATGTGGCAGTTGTTAATATGAAGATCGCAAATAATTGGAATCCTCTCCTGCGCATTTAACTTTCATTTAAGTGTATATTTAGTTCAGCCATATTACACAATTATAGGATTAATTATCTTTTCTTTATTTTGGTCGATTTCCAATTTCTATCAAGACTGAATTGCGTTTGGCGTATGTGTAGTCGCAAAATGTACTGACCATAGCGTTTTTTTTTTAAATTTATGTAAATAAATATATTCTTCACTGGTAAATGCCGTTTTAGGTTTCGATTCTGTTGCTATTTTTTATTCTAATAAATTTTTTGATGCGTTAAATATTGCTGCCATCTGATTATATTCATTATTGGTAATTAGGAACCAGTTAAGTTTTACGTCATTTGAGTGGAAATTCTACCAAATTACTCTCGGCTTCTGTCGTATGATAGTACTTGCCGCACACATGAATGGAAGTGTTATTTCTGTGACAGGTTAGATCTGACATCATAATTGATGGTAGATTTTAGTTTGTAAATATCTGCGAAAAGTATTGATTAATACGGCTGTTTTTCTCCATCATATGCAACAAAAGTCATAACCAAACTGAAAACTTACAATGATATTCGATATGGATGACGGTAAAACTGGGCATGATGAAATACCTTCATAAATCACAAGGCATTAAGAAAGTAGAAAAACTGTATATTAGAAAAATTATCTGATTTTCTTCTATTCAAAATTGTTCATATAACTTTTGCCGCCAGATCGCGACAATCGAATATGTGAGATAACTCCTATTCTCATTACCTGCTGAATGCAGCTATCTGAGTATCACATTGACATCAGTACAGCTTTCTGGATATTCATTATTCATTCAATTCTCTTTCAGTTTGGAGGACTTTTCTTCAATAATAAGCCTATAAAAATTCATCTTCAAAGTGTTAACTGGGTCGCTGAAACAGTTTAGTTAGCATGTTATTGGTATACTTTTTTTAATGTTGAGACGTGCAGCTTCATTGCTCGTTATTTTCGTGAATTAGCTGTATATCTCATAAACGAAATGTTTTTTACTTTTTCTCAATATTTATATTTAAAGCGCCACCCGTTCTGTTGGTTTTTCGAGGAATCCTGTCAAGGCACTTGTATTGAAAAGACAAAGGAGCAATTAATCTAAAAGCTTTTATAATTCACAGATCTCTATAATATATTTATTACCAGCTTTTAGGTGATTAATTCTTTGGTCGTCCATGTCAATGAGAGTGTTTATATACTAATTCCTCATCTTAGCATATAAATATATATAGTTTATTCAAACAAAAAGTTTATGTCACTGCGACTGGGACCATTTTTATATCGGAAATTTTCTTATATTCCAAATTTTCTGCCATATCCAGGAGTCCATGACACTGCACTCGTTAATAATCCAACTTAATGCATAACGTAGTTTGCATGGAAAATTTGATGTTTTGTGCCGCCGAGTGTTCACGATATTTATCGAGATTTCCTTAAACTCATTTATATGCTTATCTAACTCCTACAACATCTGCCCTAAAGCATTGTTTAATGAATTCACCTAGAAGAATTATTTGTTATAATATCACACAAAGATTCTCCAATAAAGCCTAAATATTTTTAATATCGCTCTCACAGGTATACTTTTGATGACAAAAAACTCTGCTTTTAGATAAAGCACTTCTTCCTGGAGAGTTATTAGTGTAACTTCTGTATAATCTAAAAATAATGAACCTAGGGTTTTTGAAAATTTACCTCTCTTGATGTGATGTCACGTGCTACCAAGTTTTCATTGGAAGAACTTTCATAAAACTTATTACGCTAGGTGGTGAAATAGGAGTAATAAATCTGGCAATTTGATATAAGATACCAACAATAATTCATTCTTAAACCATAGAAAATACAAAATTGTACTTTAAATGAAAAAAATTACATTAAAAGAATGCTGTGGTCATGGAAAAATTGCATATGAGTGTTGAGCTGATTTGTAAATACACCGCTTGAATAATAATTGACTAAAATCAAAGATTGTAAACTGGAAGATAAACTTAATGTTTGCGACAGAACAGCTCCCCTGTTTTCGAAGCACAGCTGATATTTTAAGAGCTCCAGAAGGAGCTGGCATATAGGTTTGCAAATACAGTTTAGAGTGGAGGAAGAGTCAAGTAAAACAATTACTAGCCTGGACTTACAACCGTTTAGAAAAAGGTATCCACTTTTACGAGCTAACGCATAATTGACCGAAACCTGTTGATTACCCTGGTTATGCCTATTAGGAGGAATAAATTCGAATAGAAACTGGACGTAAATAGTTTTAGGGTAGACAATCCCGTATTATTCACAACATAGATCAGGTAATTAGGCAATACCCGGTATCGCACTGATTTTATTCGTTTAAATATGAGAGCAATAAACGCATAGCAACTAGGAATGACAACTGACTATCGCAAGATGGATAAGCGAAATTAGCGCAATGTGGCTTAACTGGACGTATTTCAAAATTTTAGAAAAAAGCACAAAGTAAGCAAATTCATGCAGTCGATTACATAAACTGTTAAATTTTGGACATCGTAAAATTAAAAAAATCATGTTGGTCGAGATAATAAAAAAATTAATTTTCTAATAGGTTCGAACCTGTAAAATTCTATGAAAATGCTTGTTTTAAATAAAAATGTATAATATTTGAAATACCAAAATACTTTCTTATAACCATTTAAAATGCATGTACATTAGGAATATAAAATATACATGAATCCAATATAAACACTTTCAGATATATATATATATATATATGTGTGTGTGTGTATATATATATATATATTAGTTCTCCGCAACAAACAGTAATTGAGTAAAGTAACTGTTTCATTTTGTTTATGATATATGCTATATATGTGTTTTCAATTTTTTGTATATGTTGTTGTCTGACACCATATCGGCAAATCCGGTTATTCTACCATAATCGTGTTTGACATATGTACTATTTTACTTGGAAAACTATCAAGCACGCCAACGTTTGACTTTTATTGGCATTGATTTTGCATCCGTGAATGCACAGAAAATTGCCATCTAAATTCGTATCCGCCATCCAAAATTCTTCGTTTTATAAAGGTTAGTTAGCGAAGCAATTCTTCCGATTAAAACAATCGCTATTGCGATTCCTTTAAAATCATCTATATGCTTATCTAGCCCCTACTATCTCTATTGTAAAGTAGTGTTTGATGATTTAACCTATAAGAATTATTTCTGATAATTTCATACAAATATTCTCCAGTAAGTCCTAGATATTTTTAATACCACGCTCACAGGTAAACTTTTGATGACAAAAAACTCTGCTTCAAGAGAAAGCACCTTTTGCTGGTGGGTTGTCAGATTAGCATCTATATAATCTAAATATAATGAACCAAGGGTATTTGCAACAAGAATTTTAAACTTATCTGGGAAAAGCCGAAATAAGGTTTGTATCACTCTAATTTTCAAACTCTAATGATTTTAAATTTATGTAAGATTTTACAGGCAATTCACGTAAAAGAGAGTCTGGATGTATCAGATTTCTAAACAATGGAATACTGAAATTTCTGGACATTCAGATCTTTAGGAGATGTTAATTTAGTTAGTCTAACTAAAATGAAATTTATTTGATATATGATGCATTACTTAATCACAGTCCCAACATGTTTATTCAGCTTGATAAACAATCAAGGAATAAAATAATTACTGAAGACGTTGAAACAGGACAATGCCTTCCAGATAAAGATAATGTTAAATTTGATTAAGAAATGTCAATCCATTATGTTAAAACACGAATATAAGAAATACGATGATAACTGTCTGAGGAAAGAGGTGAAAACAAAATATATGTCATGTTTGAAAGCAGAATTATGAGAAGAGACATGCGTGATTAATTAATCGGCCTATAACGATAATATGTATGAAAAAATAAGTTATTGTAAAATATACGCTAATTTGAATAAATACCTGACTGACAAATTATTAGTATACGAGAAGTATACACATGCAAAAAAGACTTTTTGTATGAAAGTGGATTAAACATCAGGTTACTTTCATATATCGATTGTGCTACAAGTTTACAATAAATGATTATTTCCATCTCCCCACTAACATAAAACATCTCCAAGATACTATGTCATAGAATAATAAAATACTTATTGATCATTTTATATCATCCAGACTAAATTGTAGATAAATATGGAATAAATAAAGTGCTATATTGAAGACTCGATGTGGTAGATAAATACAAAGCACACAGCCATACAAAGCATAAACGTGTTATTGCTATATCATGCATTGTAACTCGTTAAAAATAGAAAAGTGTAAAATTACAATAATGGACATAATTTATGTTTATATATATATATATATATATATATATATATATATATATATATATATATATATGTGTGTGTGTGTGTGTGTTAAAATGATTTTGACAAACGAATTAGAAGGGTTTTAATGGCGCAATTATTATCGTTTAACGCAGAATACATTCAGGAATTTTGTCGATTTACCATATTTGATTAAGGTAGGTCGCTGTTGCACACCAGGTATATTTTGACCACCATCTCAATCTGCGTAAAGTCCCTTATCCAATGACGCATGATATCTACTTGAAGCTGTATGTCTGTAGGCTTCAACACCTACGCCATAAACACGCAGATCCGACAAGTGAAATTAATACACTTTTGATAATATTCTATCGTCCGATTCAAAGAAACTCCTCCTATATTATAACACAAAGTCCTTTACTATTAGATACCTGAAGCACACTAGATATTGTAAATCTATCGACGTTTTGAGACCTCTTTAAGTGTCTCATCCTAATGAATGTCATAATACAAGGTACAATTTCAAAAACACACTATGACAACTTGTAGTATTCAATTCCAAACGGAAATAAGTATAATGAAGATTAATGACAGGGTTTTTATACACATATTTGTCTGTATAAACTTAGCAGTGCCAAGTTTCAGTAGACCGGGTTCGTACATATTGTGAATTAGTCAATTTATTCCAAGAATTTGTCGCGGACGGAACCCAAAGCGGTTGACATTTGCCTTGGTGCGTGGGAACTCATCTAATGCCATTCCTGCCGCAAAAAACACGAAATTTTCAGTTATATACTAACTCAGGTTTTGGCAAGCCTTTCATTTAAGGGGAGCCGACGTGACATCTCTTCCATCCAAACTGTTTGTTTACATTTATCTGTAAACATACATAGCCCAGAGATAGTACTGATAAACTTTGAAGTTGAGAATAAGCTAAATTTTTGGTCTCTGAAAATAATTTGTCTGACACGAACGTAAAAATCAAACACGTTACGCGCTTCCTTGGAGAATTCATGCAAGTAATTAAAGTAGGCAGAACGACATCTATATATTCTATGGGCATGTTAAATTTATTTTTCCCTGCCTACTTAACATGCAGAAATGAATTTTATAAATAAGTTAAATTTTTCCCAATGGGATCAACTTTTGCTGTCCCTGTCACAAACAGCTTCTTATATTATTTTGAAAAAAATCTTTTACTAAAAATGCCCATCAAGCCAAATTTGTTTTTGAGATTCCTCGATTATTTTTTTATTCTCGGAAACTATGAGCATAAAAAATTGGAAGATTTAAAAAAATTTAGCTAATCAGTTATCATAATTACAATTTACGTTGACAGGACAGGCAATGGGTTACTTTTTATTTCTTAATTTTAAATTAAACCTGAATACTATGATGATAGAAAAGGATGATTTTAAAGAAGATACATATTATTATTTCGCAATTAGAATGAAAATAGGTTTTCTAAACTCGAGGATATTAAGAAGTATTAAAGTAGTAAATTTAAAACAACGAGATTACAAACTGAACAAATTGAAGTATTTAGTCATGACGAAAGGTTAACTGATAAAATTAATAGATAAAATAAAAAAGGAAACGATTAGGACATTTGATTTGAAAAAAACGTCTGTCTATCCATGAAAAGTAGTTAGAAAGGCAAATAACCCTACCGTAACCAGATTCCAGATTAAGTGCAAAAATAAGGATATCAGATGCGAAAAATAATATTAGAACAATGCTAAAACAAACACTTCTCGTAAGCAATACACTCCCGAACCCCACAGAAAAATATAAGCAATTAATACATCAAAAGGATATTAAATATCGTTGAAAGATTTTCATCTTTGTTATGTCGTGAAAACAATGCGTCCAATAATGGTATGTATAACAGGACATAAATTGGCATACACATATGAACATATAACTAGTTTAGATACAGCCGAGAACTAACATATGATGGGCCATTAGATAGACATGGAAGAGTAGAAGCTCCAGCCCTATTATCTGATTAGAACATCATTGACGCCAAATAAGATTCAGTCTTAATGTGCCTATAAGAGTATGATAAGATAGTTTTCTCTTCTATATCTATTATGTTTAGTCCTACAATATCTTGAATCAAATTTTCGGTATCCTCAAATTTAATATAGGCCTCCATGTTAATCACACTTAAGTATATATATGATTAATCTAGTAACAGGCGAAGGACTGTGTACTTATTACGCATCACTTCAACCGAATATTTAACCTAGAAAGAGATTAGTTGCGAAAAACAGAATTATCAAAATATCTGTTCCTGAATGGTCAAAAAATGAAGAAATGAAACCTGAGACTCGTTATTGATGGCTTATATTGAAAAGATCAAAATTTGTAAGACCTAACTGAGAAATAAAATGGCAAATAATGCTAGCTAGAGAAAATCACGCCAGACAGTTACAGAATTCAGGAAACTCGAATTACGCACAATTCAACAGTATATATACTAAAAAGTTATTAAACAAATAATGTTCTTTGAAATTAAACGAATATTTACTTTTTTTAATGATATTCGTTCCAATCAGACACCGTGGTGCAAATTTATTCATAACTGTTACCTTAATTTTATCGGAGGAATTATATTCCTCTACAGAAATTTGTAACCTCATTTCTATATGCAATGATAGGTGATTTTTGTATTAAAGTAGAGAATCGATTTAATTAATATCTAGAAGTAATATTTGCATGTTACAGCTGTAGGAAATGTTAATGAGGAATATTAAATGAAGCCTAAATTATTGCCAGGAAACGTGCTTTGGATCATTCGGTGGTAATAATAAATGATATTACGAGAAGCAGACTTTGCACATAACATGAAAACCTCAGTTAGGTGTCCTCTAGACGTTTGATATTGTTCCGTCTTACACTTGTTAAAAGTTAAATTAATTATACTTGGTTGTTTACTCTTCTCTCTAAAATGGAAAAAAGGTATTCCTAACTTTCCTTGGGTAAATCTCTTCCTATTTAAATATTATATGCACCAGGCCCTTATAAAATTATGCTCCTCATACGCAGGTTTCTAATGAGTTAATTGGTTCAAGTCCATATTTTTCAATGTGCGCTTCACTAAACTAACTCTCGCAAACACGCTCTTACTCCGCTCTTTTCTCTTTTCCAGACTTACCTTGAATCGTATCCTTTGGGCGTCATTTTCTCCTTCCTCTATTCTTGCATAATAATTTGACCTAACCATTGTACTGCTAGAACCTAACTTCCTGCCTTTGTACTTTCATCCTTGCCTTCATCATATCTGAATAGAATAGATGAATATAAACTTTCGGGGTATCTAGAGTTCCGCCTATATATTAATTCACTCTGAGTTAATTGCTATTGTTATGCACTTGGAAATAAATTAGAGAAATACGGTAATATTAACTTGTGAATATTTATTTTATATCTAAATAAACTTTGGTAGTTCACTCGGATATATAAGTTTGCTCGTATATGTTCATATCTAATCATCCCATATATATATATATATATATGTATATATATATATATATATATATATATATATATATATATGAATGAACGTCTTTCATATATGAGGCAAGTATTTAATCATTCACAGTTTTAGAAATAAATGTGTGTGTGCTTATCTGCAAAAAATACTGTTTTTGAAGGCCTAACTTTTCTATTCTATCCTTCAGTGAGTCACTGTAAAAGCTCTGACAAGGAACGTTTAAAACATATATGAATTGATTGGTTTGCAATGGGAAAATCACAATTTGCCACATTTCGTTTTTTAATTTAGTATTTTTTATGTTAATATAATCAAGGTTGCGGTCTTGATATAAACACCTGACCCATTAATTACTTACATATGTCAGTATAAACTAAGAATTGTATAGTGTAGAAAAGGCAATTCATCCAGTAGACCGGTTTCGTCCTTATTGGGAACTCATCAAGTACTGGCCAGAATTTTGCCGCGGACAGGATACGAACCTGGGCACGTCTGCTTCGGAATCTGGTGCTCTAACCACTGAGCTATCCTGCCGCACACTACACTACACACAATTTTCAGTTATATACTAACTAATGTAACTTGGTTAGTCAATTTTTCCTTTAGGTGGAGCTCATATGGCATCCATTTAGACCCAAAGTTCCAACTAACCATGCCCAATCTGTCATTACTGAACAGACACCACATTACATGGGGAAGTGGTATTGAAATGAACATTTATATAATTAAACGAACATTGGTTGCGCGGGTGGTGATAACAATTATTATAATCAAGGTTGCGGTCTTGATATAAACACCTGACCCATTAATTACTTACATATGTCAGTATAAACTAAGAATTGTATAGTGTAGAAAGGCAATTCATCCAGTAGACCGGTTTCGTCCTTATTGGGAACTCATCAAGTACTGGCCAGAATTTGCCGCGGACAGGATACGAACCTGGGCACGTCTGCTTCGGAATCTGGTGCTCTAACCACTGTTATGTTATGACATTCTTGATGCTGACACCGAAATTGAAATCTTATGGCAAACCTAAATTATGGTCCTATTTTCACTTTCAAAGCAATCAGTGATTTATTTAGATTGTACCGTCCTATTATCCCACATTCTTCATCCAAATATATTGTGGTTAAAAGGTGTAATACCGGCTCCTACTGATGAGTCGCCAGTAAGCACGAAACGAATGTGCATGAGATTATACTTTCCGTTCATGCTGCCTTTGGTTTATCCTTCTAGGTTCGCAACACCTAATACATACATGCATACATATTAGTTCTCCGCAACAAACAGTATTTAACTGTTATTTATTAACTAGTTGTTATGGTTATCAATTTGTATGGATTTGTGCTAAAAAATGATGAGCAAAATAGATTATGGAACCTATTTCAATAAAATCTCAAGATAAAATTATAGATGAAATTGCAGTTGAAAAATCACTGGGCTTGATTGACAACATAGCACTTTTGAATAGTCGGAGAAGAAGACGACTCAAATCAGAAGCACCAACTAGCTCAAGTATTATATTAAGAATGCTTGATTAATATTAGTTTCCATTTGGTGGCATAAAATTGTCATTTACTTAGCAACTTTAATATCATTCACCACACACTCCTTAATATTTCATTCCATATTTTCATATTAATGTGCCTATTTACCATAGTCTCTTATTTAGTGAACACTTAATATGTAGCTTTTATGTTAAATATCGACGTTCCCTACAATATGATTAAAATCCTCCTTTTAGCAGAAAATTTTCTAAATTATTGTCAGATCAACAATTATTTTAACACTTAGTTTTACAAACTTCTTTTATTAATTAATTTTTGACAATTTATCCTGTCATGTTTTTGTGCATACCAAAAATTATCCTCTCGAATACAAAATTAACACTATGTATGTAATTTGGAAAGGAAAAATAATTCATCTGTATTACCTGCACCACCTAAACAAGTGATTTTACTCATAAATATCGCATGTCACGTTATGTATTTTTAAAATGTTGGACTCACCATAAGTTGGCCTGACTATTTTTAAGGATATGTGCGCAAAGTGATTTAGGTTCAATTTTTGAAGAACTTTTTATGCGACTAAACAGATTTCGAATAAAATTAAAAAGACTTGCCATTAAAGATTGATTATTAAAATGTGTACTGATGCATTTGTTCATATTTATTTGATTGCTTTATAGTTTTAAACAAATAAAAGATGAAAATTTATTGAGAGAAACGTCAGTAATCAGTATGCCATCGTTATTGATTTTCCTAGATGAAAATATGTAGGCATATCATAATATTTATGACAGTCATTTATTCATAGTTATAGACAAACAAATCTACACTAATATTTGATGCAAGTTTATCCAGTGACCTTTTTAATATAAATTATATTTATAAGTAGTTAGAAATAGACTGTTTTAAACGAAATTTTAACATTTATTTAAATCAAGATTTCGATCCGGATATAAACACCCGTCACATTATAAAAATAAATATGCCAGCAAAAATAAAAAAATTGTATAATCTAGAAATAGCAATTCATTCCGTAGACCAGTTTCATCCTTATTGCGAACTATCAAGTTACAGTCTATGTCCAAGGAGATGTCATAGACGCGAAACATAAAGAAAATTCTAACCGAGAAACCGTTTTTTCACATGTTGTTCTCTTGTTATTATGGCTCATATTCTAACAGAAGTTTTAAATAATTAATGACGTAAACAAAGAAAGATTAGTTAGTATACAACTGAAAATTGTGTTTAGTGTCAGGTAGAGTGGCTCAGTGGTCACTGCACTAACTTCCAAAGCAGACGTGCCCAGTTTTGAGCCCTGTGCACGGCCAATTCTGGACAACACCTGAAGAACTCTACCTTTTACAATACTTAGTGTATAATGACTAATTTATTTATATAATTGGACTGGTGTTTACATCAAGATCGCAACTTTGATTTAAATAATTTTTATAATCACACGACCAACCAATGTTCGTTTCATTATCGTATTCTTTTTATCTTTTTTTACTTAGGACAATTAAATAGGCTTGCTAAAATGGGATCCGAAATATATGCGATAAAAACATTGACGAGAATAAAGCAGTGTTTGTGAAAAACTAAGATCACCTAATTGTATTTCCGTTGTAACGTAACTAAGAGTTTGGCGAAAATTTACATTCTACTTTAATTTTTTTTAAATGCATCCTCTATTCTCTTGTTCGTCTTTAAACACGAAAACGTTTATAATTCTGATTATTTCATAATCAGAGGATATACTTCATTTCAACAATCCAAATAGCATACGTTGAAGAGAACCAGTAAAATAGAGGATAAGCCAACTGCAATATTGCATTCGCCTTTCACGTAAATCTATTTGTTTATTTAACTTCGAAAATTGACTCTAAGTGAACAGTGAAAATTATCCTTTAATCCTGCGCTTATTCTTCAATGTAATAGATAAACATAATAAACATAATGTACCAAACCAGATCTATCACACAGTCTACTTGTTTATCGCAATAATCATATTGGTGTTTAATTATAATTAATATATATATATATATATATATATATATATATATATAGATATATATATATATATGTATATATATATATATGATCTAACTATATGTACCCAGTAAAAGATTAGTTCAAATAGGACCACAAGAATAAACAAAAATCAGCATGAACGAAAGGTACAATATCATATACACATGCGCTCGTGCGTACTGGTGACTATGCAACCATAATTCTGGTATCGTATGCAGACACGTCAACCATAGTGCGCGTATCTCTTACAAAATTTGTTTATATTTTATATAGTGAGTTGGCTTTGAAGTTGAAATATCGAATACTTTATACGAAGTTTACTCCACTATAAAGATTCGTATAGGAGATTATACCGTCCAATTGCACAGATTCCTCGACCAAATTTGTAGTGGGTCGCCAGTAAGCAGGAAACACATGTGTATAGTAGATTAGACCTATCCGTCATGCCCACCTCGGTTTATCATTCTGGCCCCATTTTAAATAATTCGTTTTTAGGTGCGCGACAACTAATTTGACATTTAATATCGATTTACATTTGTTACGTGTATTTGCGTGTTTACATAAATAAAGAGCTAATCCTTTAGTCGATACAAACAATAATCAATATATAATTAAACGAACATCGGTTGCGCGGGCGGTGATAAAAATTATTATAATCAAGATTGCGATCTTGATATAAACACCTTACCCATTAAGGAATTATATTTTGTCAGTATATACTAAGAATTGTATAGTGTAGAAAAGGCAGTAGACCAATTTCGTCCTTACTGGGAACTCATTACGTACTGTCCAGAATTTGCCACGGACAGGGCTTGAACATATGTAAGTAATTAATGGGTCAGGTGTTTATATCAAAATCGCAACCTGGATTATAATAATAATTAATATAAAAAGCATAATTTGAGTGACATTATTTTATTTTGCAAAAAATTTTTTGGAGATTATCTTCACAATAATTTTATTTTTAAATCAAATATGGTTTAATGTTACAAATAAATAAAGGATTTTCTTTATAAATTTATGATAAATGCTTTTAATATTCTTATTTAAGTGTTGGTGACTGAGTCTATTTGTCTGTTTATGTAATTGGCTAATACAATGGCAGAAATCTGTTTATTCTCATCGTATACAACATTCTTTTTCTATGCATACCGTTGATCCTCAATTAATCTTCTCGTTCTTCATTTATAAATCTCCTTTTAATAATTGTTGTACTAGTTTTTTAATATTTTGGTTCTATGTTTCGCAAAAAAATCGTAATATGTAATAAGGTTGCATGCACACGATTTAAAGGTAGCTGCTTTTTTAAACGTATTGTCATTAAAGTCAATGGGCAAATGATTTTCGTAGTGTTTCACTTTAAACCCAAGCTATTTGCTTTACGTTGGTATTTTGTGCATTTGTTTGCCACAAATGATTATTCATTACGGAATATGATGTTGATAATAATGATGTTACTAATAAAACAAAATTGAAATCTGTACAGATGGAATTTGACGAGTTTTATACATTGACTTTTGTTTCTCATTATTCACAGCTAAAAAACGAATGCATTTTGTTAGCAGAGTTTTTTATGGTCCAAATATATTCTAATTCAGCTTTTTGAATAAAAGAAGAATTCGCAGTATTCAATTATTTTTCTGTGTTTAGTATTTATTTAGCAATTGTTGATTTCACGGAGTGTTATCAACTATCCTAATTAAAATTCTGCTAATTATGTACTATATATATATATATATATATATATATATATATATATATATTATAGCACTTAGACAAAACACCCGATGCTAATTATACAGTGGCATTCAATTACAATTTCACTTTTACTTATTTTGACAATGATGCTGTCATTAGAATATACCTAGCCAACTAGTTGAGTTATTCTAATTTAAGTAACGCATAGAGATACAAAATATAAGAATGAATCTAGGGTGATATAAAGGATGCCGCATCATGGTTTCGATAATAAACAGGATTTAAATTCACTCACATTCTTGATCGATACGAAGAAGTAGCTCAATATGCATATTCTAATTGATCCAATGTGGAAGAATTTTTCCAATTTTAAATTTACATCTCGTCAATTTTACAACTTACTTGAATCAGATTCGTCTTTTGTGTTTTTCAGGTCTTTAGTTTTGTTCTTTTTGGATAACGGTTTTGAATAGGCTCTTAAAGCCTGTGATATATGACGTATTGTACTAGTCATAGTCAATTGCTGGCGGAACGGTTCAATACGATCTCTGCAACAATGTAAATATGCCTCCAATATCCTGTTGAAACGAGCGCGAAAGAATGAACTTTCCGATTCCACTCTGAGGAGGAGTAAAATAAGAAGATAAACAGTATTAATATAATCAACTTTCAGAATTGACCCGATGTTATTAAATTGTGTTACAACAATAATTTGTTTTAATTAATAGTAATAATAATAACAAAAAACTGGCTTATCCAATTTCTCCGTTCAAAATGAAGCAATGTCGCCCCAAATTACAATTTATTCCAGTGTATCTGTATGGAAATTTCAGATACCGAAAATTCAAGTAAAAATTGATATTAAAAAAGTCAATATTTTTTAAGTAGTCCACCAAAACTGGGTTATCTTCATTTTTATTAAATATTTCATCATTCTGCGCAGAAAAAACTAACTTCAAAATTTCCCATCAAGTTTCAGGTAGTAAATTCACATAAATTGACTCAAATGAGAGAAACTATAAACAGAACGTCATTTCTCAAAACTGATCGGCTAGAAAAGTGTATCATACTAAATTTCAACACTGTTGCGTTGCTATCATGGGAAAAATACAAAACATACGCAAGACTCACGTGCCGGAATGCCGTTGTCGAAACAGCGAAATTCTAGTTTGGACAATTTAAATGGATATAAGTTAAACCAAATAAAAATAATGAACAATACATACTCCGTCTTTTCTAATAAACAAACCTCAAAAACACTCACAGTCTCACATCTAGAAACAAAAAAACATCATCATGAATTATAATATTATTCTTAAAATTGTATCTATTAAAGACAAAGGCTATTTTAGCATCAACTATATTTTAAAGTGATACACAGAAGGTTTGTCCAGTAATATATTGCATTAATAGTCTGACTATTAGAATGAACGTCAGATCATGAAAGATGCTGGTTTAATTAATGAGGCTGTTGCATAGAAGATCAAATCTTTTACGTTATCCACACCAACAATAAACGGACTACTAAAATCAAACTAAAGAGGCTGTCTTATGAGTCCAATAATGTCAACGGTCAATACTCTATTCCATACATTGCGTAATAGTTAGTCCGTTTACTGGAACCATTTCGCAAACTAAAAGGAAATTATTCTGTTTTAGATACTTTTTATTTTTTTAACCGAATTACAATTATATATGTTAAAAATAAGATTATGGTGTAATTGGATGAAATTTGGTTGCGCGGTCAGTGGTAATAATTAATTAAATCAAGTTTACGTTCAATATGTACATACCTGTCTACGGCAAATTGTGGGCAGTACCTGATGAGTTTCCAATAAGGAATATACTGGCCTACTGGATAAATTTCCTTTTCTACATATATATATATATATATATATATATATATATATAATGGAGAATGTGTTTATATCAAGATCTTAAACTAAATTAAATTAATTAATTGTTAATTGTATCTTTTGATGTAACGTCTTTGTACACAAAAATTTCAATTGAAAGCCCCTTTAACACAATATTCCAAACGGTAGATCAAAACATATCACCTTCTCCGTGCCAGGTTATATCTACCCAAGTGTATCTTGCTATGCAAGTAAGATGTATAGTTTCGTCTTAATGAAAGCACATGTAAACAGATAAATGGTGTGGCAATTCGGGGGTGCGTCTGTCCAGTTTTGGCTGAGATCTTTCTAGGACATCTTTAGAACGCCTAATTAAAGAATAACACAAGTATATGCGTACAATAAATACGGGATGTTGATGAGATTTTCCTTGTCATTAAAAACAGGTCGTAATCCCGAAATTAATTTATTAAATAAATAAATTTTACCACCGCCCGTGCAATCAATTATTGTTTAATAATATGAATAGTATCATGCTTAATAGAGCTGTTTTGAAAAGAACGAATTCTAACTTAACTTATTGATCTGCAACAAAGATCGGATTAATAATATGTACATTTTCAGCTATAGAAATTTACATTGTCGTCTTTCAAGTAAAAATCCATCTTTCCTCTGTTAGATTTTAGATTACTTTATATTTAATTCATGTAAAATTTTATATCGTAACAATTAAACTAAAATTCGTTCTTCCAAACAGAATTATCATAATTACCATGATAACGTCGAAATAAAATTAAAGCACAATTTTAATTGCGATTACATATAGATTACTTCCGGTAAGTCTCTTTGGTCTTTCTGAAAGATATCTTATAAAGGATTCAAATTAAGGAAAAACAATTCTTTTCGAAAATGTTAAAATTTGGACACAATTTATTGATAATTTCTGGCGGATATTATATCTATATAGGCTGCATTATACATTATTCATACGCAATGAAGAACTTCAAAGTAAAGCTAAGAACTATGCATCTCATTTCATATGCACTCGTGTTCATAAAATATGCGTGAATTTATATTTTATCAGATTTTGTAATATACTTGTGTTTGTGTAAATAAAACGATGTCATTTCATTTTTTGATGTGGTCATCAAACTCAGCTTTCTATAGTTGAATATTTTCTGCAATCATGCTGTTGAAAGCTGCTATTGAGGTAGCTTCTATATAAGCCATATCTTTCTTGTTAAAGTTTAAAACGTATAATAAACAAACATTTGTTTCAGGACCTAATGGTAAATAGTTCACACTTAAATCTGTTTTTTACATACTAGCATTAATTTCTTACCTTTAGCTCCTTCCAAAATTCGATACCAACCGTGTAACTATCTCTTATTTGCTGCCATAATTACACACATCTGAGAAATTATACATAGTTCCTCTTGTTTATAACAAAATGCCATTTGTTTATCATTTAATAAATAATATATAACAATATCACTTTCATTAATCTATTATTATTTATTAAACATATTGTTGAAGAATTATTATACATAGTTTCTCTTGTTTATAACAAAATGCCATTTGTTTATCATTTAATAAATAATATATATTAATATCACTTTCATTAAAATATTATTATTTATTAAGCATATTGTTGAAGAATTATTGATAAAATAAAGTCAATATTTGTGAAAGCTACTGGAAAACCTGTCCGCGAGATAATTAAATTCTAAAGAGCGAAATTGGTATTTTTGATAAGCCTTTTTTAGTTAAAAAACAAATCTGCTTATTATGACAAATCCGGTTTCATTTGCATTATTTTAAACTGGGCTATGTTAGTGTATAAGGATAACATTTTACACGAGCTTCGTTTCAAATTAAATAATAATTCTGATCGTCTTCGTAGAAATAGACAAATTAAAATATATATTCGGACAAAACGTTTTATCTCGGCTGCTCTCCCAATCGAGCTTCATCTAATGGCCTGGATCTAACATTAATAACGCCGCAAAATTAAGTGTTCTGACTTAAAAGATGGTGAGCCTTACGTATCTCCGTTAGTATTGCAAAAATCTACGTTAGATTAATTTTACATTTACAAGAAAAATCAACACAAAAGTTTTGCAATAATCTACGTTAGATTAATTTTACATTTACAAGAAAAATCAACACAAAAGTGCCAAACACACCTTATTAGTTAGTTTAAAGTTTTAACATTCGGAAGAATAATACAAATTACTAATTGAAATATTTTAAAAGCAAATCCAATTCTACTGCAATATAGGTTAGTAATACTTAATAATTAAATGCTTTGTACCGCGGACGGCTGTTGGTAATATGGTGCAACGCATATCAGGCGGTCCTCTCTGACAATAAATCAATTTATTGTCAGAAGGAATACATATATATTTAAAATGCTGATAAATTGTTAAATATTTGGAGAAAATTAAGTTTGTTTATTTTTTATTATTTTATCTCAATGTTCAGCGAATATTTCATGTATAAAATGTTAATTAGACTTTTCTCCCTTTTGCGTAAAAGGTTTAACTTAACCAACTAACTGGGCAAATGTTTCCATAGTCGCTTATAATTTCTTTTTCATATTATAAGTTTTTTGTTAAAAATTTGATGAAAACATCCAAATTTGGAAGATTTATTAGTTTTTAATGTCTAAATTACTGTTTGTCTTGTTCGCGTTGCGCCCTCTTCAAATTTATGGAAGACAAAATCCAACAACAAAATAGCAAAGCAACTACTCATATATTCTTTGGTTAAAAGATGTGATATATAGATATATATGAAATTACATATTAGCAATTGCATACCTAGCAAAGCATTACTTCAAATAGGACCAAAAAATATGCCAAAGTCAGCGTGCTCAAAATCTACAATTGCATCAACACATGCGTATCGAGCTAAATATCAAATAATCAGTAGGAGCCGGCTTTTAGCTATTTACCATCTATATATTTCTTCAATAAATATATATATATATAGAATATTAGGAGAGTAAAATATTTTATGTGTATCTGTTTCAAAGAAGTAATTAAGTCAATTTAAGAGGAAGTCTTCACAAGTGTGACTTTAAACTTAACTTATTATGTATAATACGTGCCACACCTTTAATAATACCGATTCGTTAATCATATTGTTGTTATCAGACACCGACTTTGAAACCATAGTTTTGTATCCTTTACATTCTGGGTATATATTTAATATAGTGAGATGGCATTGAAGTTAGATCTACTACTGCTGTTATAAACCTCCTATAGGAAATTTTACCGTTCAACTATCTTCCATCCCTTGATCGAATATATCGTGGGTACATGGTGTAATACCGGCTCCTGACGACAAGTCACTCGTAAGCCAGAAATGCGTGTGTACATGAGATTATATCTTTTTGTTTATCCACCCTTCCCAATTTAAACTAATTTTTTACAAAGTGCGTAACTTTTTTTACACAATTACATAATTAAAATGTCTACTTTTCCATTCCGTCTTAAATGTTCTTTTTTACTAATGTGTTAAATTCCTTATTATACATTGTTCTAAAAATAATTGTTCGGTTTCTGCAATTAAATATTTCTTTCGCTGGATTTTTTTGTACGTTTTTTCGTTTTCGACTTTTTAGTATGTCAAAGTCAATCAATATAAATTCAATATAAATATGATTACTGATATTTAATTTGAATTATTTTTTATGTTTCCGTTCATTAGTTTGTTGATTAGTATTATTAAAAAGATCAATTCAATTCATTTTTTAGTTCTGATTGCTGCTTGAACTGCATAATTTATTGGCATTTGAGTTAATCATACTTATTGGTTTTCCAACCCATATGCTAATTTTAGGTTAAATCTATAAGAATCATTTGTATTCAGTTTAACTTCCAATCTGTCACTCGTTTGTGAAAGGAATATCTTCAATTTAGTCGATAATGAATTTCATATCAACAGAGTACTCATAGGAATGCTAGTGTGTGTACGCACGTAATATGATAAAAAATTCCACTTAAAAGTGAATATGGGCGCGACTCTAGTTTAAACTTATTAACATAAAAGATTAAACAAATTCTGATTGAGTCTCTACATCACATTCTGTTGGTGATTTAACTACTCTGTGCTTTTGGGCAGCGCTGATGAGAAGAAGATTACTGGCAGGGTTGATCTAAATATCGTCAAAACAAATTTATTAAGGTGAATTCAACAAATAACTTCAATGCAACAGAAAATTATTTAAATTGTATTGGTGTTCTCCTTGTCAGTTAAATAACTGAATAAAAAAACGAATATGCACTGCGAAAGCAATTTTTCCATAGCGAAGAACGCACCTCAAACAGTAAAACAATTGCTGTCCTATGTGGTTGTTTTTTAACGCGCGCGTAAACAGGAAGTGCAACAAATCACTTTCCAGATAGGCCTCGACTTTTAGGCATTCCACAAGAATAGGAACATAGTTGGATAGACTTTCATCGCTAAACAAAAAAAGAAATATTTTCGTAAATTTAAGCAAGGTGACAAAGTACGTTTTGAAAAATGGCTTTATAACAATTTCAAAAAAAAATCATGTACGTTTTAGTGGTATTTGTTGCAAAATATAAACTGTGCAACTCCAATAGGTAAGAAATTGCAAATTTTATGGTCATTTACATTGTAAAGCACAGGAGAATCATAAAATGCTATGACTTGTATTTGTCTTAATGTTTAACGTATTATAAATCCACTTTTAAAATTAAGGCTAAATATTTGTTTAAATGGGTGTCAATAAAAATTTAAAAGTATAAGCTAGAACAGCAGAAGCAGAAAAGACGTTTTCACACCAAAATAGCAAACATTTAATCCGATCGTCTTATTCAAGTTCTACATATGCGTCTATTGTTAAAAGAAGGAAATTTTGTCTTATCCAATCTCCATTCTTAAATTTTTGAGATGACAGAGAAGGAAATGTATCACATTTTTATGTTGACTAAATACATAGCACAAGGGCGTGTTCCTCGTCCAAGTGTTACGCTACCCGTTGAAAAATGTTTACTTTACTTCTTTTAATCAAGTACCTGTAATTGACATTTATCTATGATCCAAATCTCGACTCCAATTTTTATACTTGTATTTGTCGAATTTCAATCATGACGAAAAATACAAAAGTAATGTGAAGTAAATCATCATCCATTTCACACTAATCTGTGCTGGCAAATAATACAATATATAATGAAGATGGATTTATACACTCTTGGGTGTGGAGAAAAAGCATACGCATGCATGCTTTAAATTTCGCGTATAAATTAAGTAGAAGCGTAAGTATATATGAAATATATTACGAACAAGATGTTTTAAACCATTATAAAATGCTTCGTCCTTACAAATTTATACAATTGTGTATTAGCCTCTGCGCACCTAATAACAAATTAGTTCAGAAAGGACCATGAAGAAAAAAAGTCACCATGAACATATGTTATAATCTCATGTGCATATTGGTTTCGTGTTTACTGGCGACTCATCAGTAGGAGCCGGTATTACGCCCTAAATCCATTATACATTTAAGTAAGGAATGTGGGACTATTGGACTGTACAATCTCCTATACGAATGTGTAAACCTGTAGTAGACCTAACTTCATATAACGTCTTTGAAAATACAACCTTAAAGCCAACTCACAATATATATATATATATATATATATATATATATATATATATATATATATATATATATATATATATACCGAGCCTTCAAAATGAATCAACACTATGATTGGTGTGTCAGTACCTGATACCGGTACATTGGTTGCCGAATAGGCACATGATAACAACACTATTTTTGCTGATTCTGTATAAGATCGCAACACAGCTTAAAGGTAATTCTTATCACCACACAGGCAATCAATGTTCAGCTAATTGTTTAAACGTCCAATTATAAACCACTTCCACATGTAGTGTTTTGTCAGTTCTAAAATGAAAAATCGAGAACGGATATTTGGAACTTTAGGTCGAAATGGATTTCGTATGGACTCCACACAAATAGAAAGCTAAC
Organism: Eudiplozoon nipponicum; assembly: GCA_029291075.1. Taxonomy (NCBI): domain Eukaryota; kingdom Metazoa; phylum Platyhelminthes; class Monogenea; order Mazocraeidea; family Diplozoidae; genus Eudiplozoon; species Eudiplozoon nipponicum. Next base: position 30,914 of record JAQBSW010005866.1, read on the forward strand.
TTATGAACGTTTAATCAAATAAATTTAATTATTTCTAATGCCATTATGTAGAAACCATTGCGTATCCTAGTGAAGTTATAATCAAGATATGACCATAATTATATGTCAAAGTTCAAACTAAATCTATATTATCCCATTGTATTCAAAAGTCTTCGAACAAGTCACACGTATTGACGCGTTTCGACTTGCCATGACCATCATTTGATTACGACAGCAAACAGACTAGCGAAGTTCAAACCGCGATGCATGTATACGGAAAGCAAAATTAGATATGCAGTTCTCACCTCTAGTAGTCTCCCTTACAACGTACTTGACTGAAAATGTCGGCTGCACAATTTCTATGCAGTCACGGACATTAATGTTTTGCAGCTTACGCTACGTATATAAAGGTAATACGTTGCGCGGGGTGGTGGTAACAATTGTGTAAAGCAAGTTTGCGAGCTTGAAGTAAAGACTAATCAAATTGCAAGTAACCAGTCGTCGAGCAAATATAGCAAAACTATTTTCAGTCGCTCTTTTGCTATTTTGTTCGACGACTAGTTAAATACAATATGATTGGTGTTTACTCCAAGCCCGTAAATTTGATATAAAAAATTGTTACTACCACACGTGCAATCAATGATTGTATAATTATATAATCTCATGCAAACTTGAACTTCTGTACTACAACACAATAAATGGTAGGAGCCGGTTCTAGCTACAGATCCAATGACTTTAATTCAACCAAAATATTCGGGACATTTGGACGGTACAATCATTTATTCGAGTGTACATCGAATCAAAACTATTATTACACTCAAAATAAAAATGACACACATTCTGAACAATTTCTAGTCCGGCAAGTTCTTCACATTGGCCCCGATGAAAATTAGTTATCCTTTTTGTTGTATGTAGCTTTGCAACAAATCATATTCGCCATAAAGATATCAAATTTCAGCAATAAATCTTTGGAAATAGTACTTTTGATTATTTTTAACGAATTTTTGAATTTGTGAATAGAAACTTACTTCAGGTGTTGCAAATTTTTCGCGGCAAATTTTCGAACAAAAGGATCGGTGAAATCGCAGCCTAGCAGCTGCAGTGTGACACACAACTCGATATCAGTTGGCCATCCGGCCAGGAGGCAGTGCACTTGACAGACCTGCATATAGTTACTCCAGTTAACAGCTTTTAACACTTTCGGTAGAGCATTTGGCCATCTTAAAGTATAAATACAATTTTAAAATCACAATTTTGTTAAATGAACAAAAGTTTACAATATTACCTTATGCATATTTTATGACGACTGAATAAGTTCATCTATTATTTAAATATAATTTTTGAGCTTCAGGTATCCATCAAACCCATTTAAGATAAAAAGTTTCACAACACAACAAAGCAGCTGACGGTCATATGCACCGATTTATTTCGGTCTTTTAGTGGCTTTCTGTTTATTTTTTTTTAAAGATTATCATAGTCGACTGGATCGCGTCAGGATGTGTGAATATAGATAGTCTTTGTATGTTGGTTGCCTCGTTAGAAACAACGGGATTGTTGTTTTTCCGAAGCTGGCAAGCAAGATTTTAAGAAATGTAGTCCTCGCCTGCACACTCAGTGAAAGTTTATTTGTATAACTAAAAGGAATTCGTTCTTTTGTTGCATTATTGAATGAGTTATTGGTAAGAATCAAGCCATTTATCGCAGTTTTTCACTTCGTGGTACATACATCGGTGATAGCTCAAACTGCAAAAAAACTTTGAAATAGTAAAATATCCCTCAGCAATCATTCACTGGAATTTTTATTCCAACAAAAAGCAATACAATGTGTTTAACAAGATATAACATTAAGTCTAGACATGATCTTATGGATGGATCAAGGAAAAGCCTTATTCTGTCAATAAAATACTGAAATTCTTATTCATTTGTTTTTATTGAGAATATTGCAGAAACCTTTGAATTGTATTATTCAACTTATAGCTTACTAGCTCAATGAGAGCCACACTTCTTATATCTTTTATGTGTAGATTACAGTAATGTGGGTCGAGCCACTAATGTAGAGTTTAAAAATTGAAACCGGGTTAGATCATGAATTAAACACGTCAACTACTATTTGACTTGATTAGAAACATGAAATTTGGCAGGTTTAAGACGGAAATATTTATCTGGGTATACCATTGCCATATCAGTAATAGCCCGGAAATCCGTCATACTTAGGCTAATAAAACTAATTTTGATGCAATCACTATAACAATAAAAGTAGTTAAAACGTTGGAAATACAAGCATTATAGCTATTCGCCAGCATGAACATTAATAAACTGTTAGCCGAGGAAACTAGAAATGTCCATTAAGGTATGCCGTAAGATAGTAATTGTCACATTTTATGGTCTCTTACATTTTAAAAATACACCAATTAAAATAAGTGTTTTTATGCGTTTCTATCCTTAAAGCTATTTGGCCGGCTAATCAGGACAAATGAATGAAGCTGTTATATCTAATATTTTTCTGCTAATTATTTTCGATTAATTATTATTTCATCGGCAAAGCCATTCTTCTGTGTCTTCTGGGTCACTCGGTAACGTACTAACCAATTTACTTTAAGTTTCACTACAGGCAGTTTCCCATTTATTTGTTAATACACACAATGCAATAAGCTCATTCAAAGAAAATATAACAAAGCTTTATAAGTTAATAATGATCGAAAAGTCTTCTTAGTTGTTACTATTTATTATACCTTTACGTGTCAATTAAAATAAAACATTTGAGGTGGTAAATATGATCATAGTTTCGTCGGTTTATTTTTTAAAGCCATAGATTATTCAGTTTGATCTCCGGTTTAGGGATCATTGATGCTTATGGCAACAACAAACATTTTTTCTACTTTTAATTTATTCCTTAGAAAGAATTGTACATTGTGCTGTGCTTTCAGCGTTCGAGTTGATTCCCGCATTGACGATTGTGGGACATTTAATAGCATTCGTAGGTCTGTAAAATCTTGATACATTTACATTTCAAGTTGCACAGCTTGTTTTTTTCCAGTGGTTGATGAGTTCTCATTGGTTCCGTCATTCTGAAGCTGTCCTTCAGCTGCTTGTCAAAAATGTTGTTGAAACCAGATTTGATGATTTTTCCCCTAACTTTTCGGGACTTCATATTCAGTCCCACCTTCAGAGTTGACACCATACTCACAGGGAAAACAACTTGTGGCGAATGTAACATCTTCATGCAAGTCAGGTTTCTTTATAATTATTTTACTTCCTAAGGTGTTTCTGTCTTCCCAAAAATATTCGGTCTAAAAATAACTATTCTCTTATACTCACATGTGTACACAAAAATACCCCACCAAAACACACATACATGTGTACTGTAGCAAATTTGACAATTAAAGAATAGATAATAGTAAACTGTAGGGAATCACATACAGGCCTGTCCGTGATGTCACGATAATTTAATTACTTTTACGGACGCGTAGAATGACCAACAAAATTTTCATTTCAATAATATTATAGTAATCCACAATTAACGTTTTACCTAATCTCACCCTGTGCACAATTGGCTATCGAGAAAGAGAGGTTAATAAAACTGTTGATCCATTATTCGGATAGGCGTCCGCTCATATTCTCTGTGTAAAACTATCCTGTCAGTAGAGGATTTCAATATTAATTTGCTTTATTTAATTTATAACCAAATATTTTCATTGAAATAATGAGAAATAAATTAATTTTAATAATTTAAATGCAAGTAAATGCACAATTTTCACAAATAAGGCTATATTTATGGCGTATAGTACGTATCTTGCATTATAAGGCTATATCTGCATTCCTGATTGGTTGTATTGTCGGTGATTGATTTAAATTATTTTAATCAAATTTATGTAAAATAGAAATTCAATTGTTTTCTTTTATGCTTTATTACACATTCGTTAATCAGGTTAGCCAATGTATTCTTTTGGTACTACTGCATTGCCCGCAGGCTTTGTTTCAAGGAAAAATATCAGCATTAATGACGTTTCGTGGAGAATCCACTTAACAGCTCTCTAGAAACAATATTGCAGTATGCCTTACTTTTGGTGTGTTCGAAAACAGCAATGTAGATATGTTTAAAACAGCAGCACGTTAGGCTTTAGTTCCTTGTAAGGGAAAAAACATCTTATTGTTTAAAATCTAACGAGATAATTGATAATAGTAAGAAATATGACGACGAAAAAATCTCCCAACAAAATTCAATCCATTTTTTTCAACCACATTAAATATTATTTAATGTTGTAGATATAAATGATGAAGATCTCGACAAAAATTATTAGGTTGTCTATTATATTTTCTCAGTTTGCTATAAATACACTTCGTAAAGTTTAATTGCGAATATTGATTTAAAATATGGGAACAATTACTTATAAAAATCAGATGAATGTTAAATATACTTTACACGGAGAATCTTTTAGCTGACACACAAAAGTAAAATTATATTTAATACAAAACTGATTAAAATTTCATATTGCTCGTAGAGCTCCATGAAGTTTTAATGAACTATATAAATTTAGGCAAACTATTTATCTTATTTTATTAAATTGAGATGAACCTGGTATAAAGAAGTATAAAATTATGTAAAAGTAACGAATTATATAACATAAGAAATATTGCCATTTTCGCCCATATTTCTAAACTGAAATATTTTAATCATTATGTGATGCATTTAGAAATTTATTGAAGAATTATTTATACTACTTGTTTGCAAAAAACAAGTAAAATCACTAGTGGAGATAAGCATATATATGCGCGTTACTGATTAATTTATTTTCAGTTCGCGTATAGATTTCCTTTGTTTAATTATCAGTTAAAGCGTATAATTAAACGAATATAGGTTGCGCGCGTGTTGATAACAATTAATAAAATCGAAGTTGCGATCTTGATATAAAAACCTGACTCCTTATGTACATACATTTGGCAGTATAAGCTAAACATTGTGCCACCCAGTGGCGAAGTGGAGTACCAAATCCGACGTAGAAGTGCCCATGTTCGAGCCCTGTCCTCGGCAATTTTTGGAAATTTTGAGATTACGTTACAATTAGGACGAAACCGGTCTACTTAATGAATTGTCTTTTAAACACTATACCATGCTAAGTTTTTCTGGTTACACAAATTCACTAAACAGATAAAAAATGTAGGCAATAATTATGCAACTAGCCCAAAGTTTTATGCTTCTGTCTACCTGGAGGAGGAATTTTACCATTGAAATTCATTTAGTTTTATTTTTCATATTAATTTTCTCGAGCTACTATGTTATCCTTTAGAATAAAATTAACGTCCATCACAATCCGGTTTCAGTTAACTGATCGCAAGTGGTTATTCATAATTTGCCTGCTTAACGAGCTTACTTTATTTCGGAACCGTCCGTTGAATTCAATTTCATAATTCATAAATCTTTCGATCAAATCTGTTTGATTTATATTCTGTGCGCTACAAATGTACCAGGCTCAGTAATATTGTTATAATTAATGCTCTTAATTCTTGGTTTTTTATCACTTAAATGCTCATTTCGCATGGTCTAAACTTATCACCCATTTTGTTGCACAATACAAGGTGTCGTCGTACGATGCATTGTTTTCAGCATTTCTGCTAACCATTCTTCAACTTTAAATAATTTTTACCAACATTGATCCTGAGTATTTTTTGAATCTTTACTTTAGAAGTTTGACTATTACTTTATTCGTATTGCAGTTGTATATTGCTTTTTTATTCTAATTGTATTTGACTGTTGATGCTCTCATTATAGTCTATTGAACAATTTGGCCAAATTAAATTATATAGCGCTAACAATAATTAAATTCTGTTAATTTTTTTCATATGTTCAATACTGTATTTAAGTCAATGTAAAAAAACTATTTTTTCTCATGCCTGAGTAAATTATCGTTGAATTCACGTAGCTCCATAAAATTATAAAGTGAAAGGTTAATACAATTTTGATATACTTCTGTCCAATCCGAAGGTAACCGCACCCACCGATTTTAATACCTCAAACGGATTTCCTAAGAATATTAAGTTTTAGATTAAATATTTAATAGCAGCACTAAATTAGCAATATATGGATCGGTTGTTAAAAATTGCCGCCAAATGTCTTCAGGTAGAAAAAAAATAGTGTGCTGGCGTTTGGCTCTAAATGGAAGTGATACTTGCAAGCAATTTGTCATTTACTTTTTGATATTGCGCACCTCATTCAACCAATCTGAAAAGCAAACGAGATCCTGATTCATAAGTTGCTGAGTCTGTAGAATCAATGATCAAAGCGCTGCTTGTTAGTTCTCATGAAAGATTTAGCATATTGAAAATAAGTGTACGGTTATTTGCTACACCAGTGCCAATAAAATAATAAAACCAGCCGCCATGTTGTTGCTGCTAGGGTCTTTCAGTCGACGAGTCATTACTTCAAATTTGGTCAAACGGATTATTAGCATTATTTTCCGGATACTCAAATAAAGACCACCAGGTATGCGCTGCTCTTCTTCTTTTCACCAAAGATTAAATATCAATTCTTGTTGGACGGTTAATTGCTTCAATTCCGCCTACAAAACTGCCAATATTGTCCACCATATTGGCGCTCCTTGTCTCTTGTCTCAATTAAGACATGAAGTTCTAACTAGCCACCGCCCATTTGTCAGTTTACACCGTACACCATTTCATACGGGGAAGTTATAATGAATTATAGTCTGATGGCAATATTATTATTTTATCACTTTTGTCAGTATGAACTAAACACTGATTCAGGTGACAAAGTCAATTCATATAATAGATCAGTTTTGTCTCTATTCCAAACTCTTCAAGTACTGCACGGTACTTGATGTTGATAGGGCTCTAAAAAACAAATTTGGCTCATAATCTTGGAATCCATGCGCCGTGTCAAAATTGACGCATGCTACACTCAATTTGCAGTTGTATGGTAACTTAAGTTTTTGTGTAACCAATTCTTTTGGTGGAACATTTTTAGAAATTCTTTTGACCTGAAATTTGAACTTTCCACATCCTATCTAATATTGTTCAATTGGATATTAAAAACGTTGTATTGAATTTGATTCCAGTGCAAGGATTTTTATTTTTAAAATGTTGTCAGTATGAACAAAACACGGCACCAGGTAGTAGAAGATCCGTTTCGTTCTTAGTAAAAGCTCTTCAAGTTTAATCTGGAATTTTTCGTAGTTGCTACTGGAACTGTGATGCTTTTGCTTCGAAATCATAGAATTTATGCACTGCGCTAACCCAGTTGCATACTACAGGCATTTTCACTTATATACAACATTCCTTTTAGTTAAACTTTTCTTCAGGTTGAACCTGTTTTGGATATCGTAATAACTAGAATTCTTACAAGCCACTTCCAAAATGTCATAATTAAACTTACACCGTGTAACTAGGGGAAGTTATGTTGATTTAAAATTTAATTGTATGATTTTGAATATGTACACGTTGCCAGCATAAATACGTCTTTGTACCAGGTAGAAAAGCCAATTCATCCTGTTGACTGGTTTCATTCTCAATGGGCACTCTGCAAGTAGACCTCAAAACTTCCACGATATTCATGTAAACCGGAGGACGTTTGCTTTGAAATCTGGGACTCGTGCCTCATACTAAACGCAATTTTCGAAAGCATGCGTCCTATAAAACGAAAATATTGCTATGTTATTGTGCTGCAAGACAGAGAGTTTGTCTAGCTCAATTTATACATGGAAGACCTGATGCCTAGCTAACTAAGTGACAAACAGGTTGATTATAATCATACAAAATTTATCGGCTGTACTTAAACGCCTACTGCTCAATTATTTACATATATATATATATATATATATATATATATATATATATATATATATATATATATATTCTTATAATTAGAAAAACACAAATAACAAAGTGGATAAAGGCCATTTATTTCGTGAATACTAATCATCTCTTATACAATCATACATATTTATACATTTTGGGTTTTCAATTGATTATGCTAGTGTTAACAAATCTGACTCGTTTTTACTGCTGTTTCTTGTTTTGACTAGTTGGTGAGTGTGTATGCGTTTGTGTTTGTTTGTATGCGTGTTTCTGTGTATAGGTGTTTGCATGTAAAGGTCATTCTCGCAGTATTGCTAAGTGATGTCTGAGATCTTGTCATTATTGTTTTGGTATCTTGAGAGTTAGCCATTTGTGCACATTGTTCACTGTTATACAAGTGCTATTTTTCCCAGTATAGTTGATCGTTTCACCTCGTTGCGCAAAGTTTTCAGGTGGTAACAACGCCAGTGTTAATTGCAGTGTTAAACGCTCACATTGTTTGGCGACTTCTGTCATCGTATGCGCCTCTGTTATTTCAACTTCATACAAACACACTCACCAACTAGTCAAAACAAGAAACAGCAGTAAAAACGAGTCAGATTTGTTACCACTAGCATAATCAATTGAAAACCCAAAATGTATAAACATGTATGATTGTATAAGAGATGATTAGTATTCACGAAATAAATGGCCTTTATCCACTTTGTTATTTGTGTTTTCCTAATCATAAGAATACTGTGGTAAATTAAAAGGAATGGACATCATATATATATATATATATATATATATATATATATATATATATATATATATATATATATATATATTTATGAAAGAAATATTACCTCATGTACATTGTTAGGCTACATAAACTACCAATATTCTGCTATTTTTTCAGTCGCTTAAATCTATTAATATTGCTGTTGCCTTGTTATTCTTTTTAATGAGAACTGGACAGTCGTTCTAGCCAGATTAAATAAATGATTATGAGCTTGCACTATAGATGATGGACTTTGAGGATGGGTCGACTATAGAATAAAGTAGCAATGTTTCGCGTCTTAACCAGCGCTCGCCACTATAATGGGGGCCAAGAAGAGATTGTGTGAAGAGGCAGCTGCAGTTACTCTGTTGTTGCTTTTATTGATGAATGCTTTTTTAAAATAGTGTCAACATCAACTTGCTTTTTGGTATTGGTAATTTTTGCGTGAAGCTGCAGCAAATATCCGTCCGCTAAGAAAAGTTTAATCTTCCTGGAGAAGTGAAACAACAGAACCATGGTGATTTATATTTGTTCACGCGGTGGACGAATGTGTTAATACATCCGCCCAGAATTGATGTGATGTCGCCAGCAAGGTGAGAAATATTACCAAACTGATGGTGCGTATTGACGTTGTATATGTTTCGGTGAAACTAACGTATGTGCGCTAATTATTGATATGATGAATATTCCTGGAGAAGAGATCAGCAGCATATTGATTATTGATACTTCATGTTAGGCGACAAGTAATGATCTACATATCGACGGCCAATATGAACAGCTAATTACGGTAATCAATGAAGGTGAGCCGTGGTTTAATTTTAGCTTCTCAAACTAAGAGGAGAAAGATGTAGTAGCAAAATTGGAAAGATTTCCTGTCTGTCTAATTCGGCGTATAGTATTTCCAACGCCTACTTGACTGCGTGACAGTCTGTCTGATTATTTTGGATATAAAAATCATCGGCTTTATTTAAACGATCTCTATTCTAATATTTTCCTAATTACCCTTTGCTACATGTATATAATTTACGTTCTTTTTGATTTATCGCACATAGAAACTATTTCGTTACAGTTTTTGAAGCTACTGAGTTAATGAAGATTTGCACTTTATTTTGACCACCAAATATAAAGCATTAGAAATGTAAATTCGTTTCTGATATTTGAACTTTGTACTGTGGATATATGGAGTGTGTACATTTATAAAACGATGTCTAGGTTACTGTTTAACTTACATTGACTTATTCAAAAAAAGGGAGACGTAGGAATTATTTGTAAATTTATTGTGTGCACTTATACCTCACACGCTCGTTCTGTCTCTTTCTTTCTTTTTCTCCATCACTGATTTACCTTCACTCGTATTCGTTGGGCATCATGTAGTTTAAGGAGCGAGTTAGTCATTTATAATTGCAATTTTAGTTACTTTGATCTTATTACTGAATGAAACTATGAATAATTTGTTCGATTTATCGTTCCCCTCACCATTTATTACAATGGCCAATTGCACCCAGGATGTGATTAGTTCTGTGTGTTATTACAAGTCTGCTGATAGTATTAGAAAAGAAGTACCAAAACGTCGTCTTCTAGTCGGAAAAATTGAAACATTGAAATACTTTGCGAATAGAATACGATTTGTTGAAACCTCCACTAATACTGGACCATTAAGAATCCATCCATCAACGAGGCAGAGACGTTGTCCATCTACAAATGAGAAATGTGCATTTTTGCAGAACTATGAGGTCACATATTAGGATCTCGACTGTCAATCGTGGATATTAAAAGTTTGGAGTTAGCACTGCGCAACAACAATCCCCCAGGTAATATTTGCGTTATAATTAAGCTTTAGGCAACTAGGCGTGAATGTGTTGAATATATCATTAATTAATTAGCTTTTAATGAGTTTGTACAGCTAGCATAACTAAACCATTAGTGAATCACGTACAGCTGATAAAATTCAAACTTTCTACTGTTGAATATGTTTAATTCCTATTGACCTGCAATTATCTGGGTGACTTCGGCAGTCTTCGCTATTTCAAATTTTATTTCTGATTTTGGTTCAAGTTAAACATTTATTTCCATTTTAAAGTTTAAGCTCATGAACCATTTTTTATCTCAATAACCATAGCAATTTCTGGTTACTAGATAATAAGCGCTATATTCACGGTGGGTTAGTTAAAATCTTATTTATTCTAATCAGCAAATCGCCATTTGTAGTCAATGATAAAATACATATAGACCCCGCAAACTGGTGAACATTTCTAAGGCATACACGCTAGCATCACTAAAGATTTCATAAGGCAATTTGCAATATGAAGTAAATTTTCTATTTGAGAAGGAAGGCGCAGTTCACTGCGAAAATCACGCACAACGAATTACGTTTTATGAAGTTGACTCTACGCCCACTTTAATACGCATTCATATAGAAGATTGTAGCTTTATGTTTTTAACTTAAATTATTGCAAATAAATGAGTGCTTCAGTCACAGCGCCAAGTCTTCTTTAAGTACCACCAATCCTTACAGACTCATGCCTAAGTGAGATAAAACATCTTGTCTTTAATAACATGCATTTCATTTTGGGCATAAGTTAACCACTGTTTGCAAGCTATTTTAATGGGAGATCTTAAAGAAAATTTTGACAAAATTCAACACCAAACTGATTTCTCTTGATAATGAAGCTAAAGATACAAGTGGCTTTTTAAAAGCCGCGCTAATATTGGCGAATAAGTTTGTTTATCATAATAAAAGCCAGTTCTATTTTATAACGTTTATTTTGCGACAAAATTTAAGGCAAATCAATTTTTGTGCCGTATCGTTTCTGAAATTGACGCAAAAAATTTATTGATACCGAAAGTCATCGGGTCTCATTTAATCGAAATGAAAATAAAGTAGTACATGGACACGTTTTGACGCCAACGCTAGCTGACAACTGCTTCTATAGATAGGTTATTAACTTATTCAAAATTTACATGCATTTATGCGTTTCAGGCATCGATAAAAGGCCGTGGATATGAAGCCCTGTCCAATACAGATTATGTTTATTGAAACAATTGTTTTGCTTCGGCAGGATGGCTCAGTGGTTTGAGAACGAGATTCTGAAGCAGCCGTGCCCAGATGTGAGCCCTGTCCGAGTGAACTTCCGGCTAGTACGTAATGAGGTCCTAATAAGGACAAAACAGCTCCACTGGATGAATTGCCTTTACCACACTATAGAATAATTAATTTATACTGACAAATGTATGCACATAATGGGTCAGGTGTTTATATCAAGATCACAACTTTGATTAAAGTAATCGTCTTACTTCGATGACTCTGCAATCGTGACCTAATTGGTGGCCTTCATTTAATTAGTAATAAACCATATTCCGCAAGGTTTTAATTAATAATGTATATAAATGTGTGATTTTTAAACGAGAATTTGGAAAATAGGTGCTCATGAATATTAAATATCCAAACCACGTTGTGGCTTTAGCATAATCGATTCCTGCTTAAGAGATAGCATCAAATCTAGAAACGTAAAATCTCACTGAAATATGTCATCCCGATTATCGAAGCTCGTCATGTGCTCAGTAGTTTTTGTATCAATTTTAAACATAAAATCTTCTAGGCGAAAAAAAACGATAAATTTGCTTTTATTTCTAACCTGTTTGACGTTAAATTTACATGAGCACAGTAGACTAATGAAATAAAGTAAAAAGACCAATCTTAGCGTCGTTTACTGTTTAATCGTCTTCAATGGAAGTGGATAAATTATGGACCCCGTGCAACCTCTCTGGACATGATGGTGTTGCACGGCTATATTAGTCGCAGAAAGGAAAAAGATTGAATGGCAATCTAGGCCTTTCATCCGAAAGCATTTTTATTCGCAACGTCGTTACTTGATAGAGTAAAAGTAAATAGCTAGTGATTTAATTGCTAATTTTTTCAGATGTCTCGGGAACGATTACAAAACTTATGTGCACGCATTCAGATTCAGATCGTTACTTAATAAATGTTTACGTACCATACAGATTTTCGATATAATTCCATAGTGGAGGAGCTATAATAGAAACTTAACTGAGTTTATTTACTATACAAACAAAGTTAGAAACATGAAGATTTCTAATCGCTCACCGTTTTTCATAAAATCCGCCTAACTTCCATTATCTACGGCTAACTTTTTGACTAGGTTTTTCCAATAGACTTCGAGCTGTTAGTACCTAATTTAACATATTCAGAGCAGGAACTTCAGCGGCTTACACTTGCCAAATAAAATCTAAAATAACTTGTATTAAACCGATTTTAACGTGCGCCAGCACACTTTATCATCTTGTGCCATAAAAATTTTAAAAAGTTACATTTGATCAACTATCAATGACTAGTGGGGAACGGCGTTTTTGACATAACAATATACTCGCTTAAATTTACAGGCAAATTTTAATAGTATATGTATACCGGGAATTTGAAATAGCTGAAATTATAATGAGGTAAGGATCGGTCTGCTAATTACAAATATTTGTATATATATATATATATATATATATATATATATATATATATATATATATGTGTGTGTATGTAGGATTTAGTTGTTGGGTGAGGGCATTCAAGGGCTAAACATGCATATATTGAGTTCAGTTACCGAGACAAATTCTATGTTTAAAACCATTAGTTTGTCAAAAAAATAAAATATAAATAGAACGGTTTCGGAACGAGGTTACCACATTTGCTTAAATCTGCTATTGTTAGTATTGTGCTGTGTATATATGTGGCAATTGGGCCTGAAGATGGAACGGGGATTTCCGTTCCGAAACGTTGCCAGTAAACAAAGATGTAATAGAACCGCATTTCCATTGGGACGAATACAAACTCAGCCCGAACGAAGACAAAACGAGATTGGAAATTGCGATCAATCGGATCTTTGTGAAACTGTCCGTGCACAGCTACTACCCGCGTGCGCAAAACACGGCATTGGTAAATATGAAGCTGGCAGTCGGCAATCAAATTTCAAAAAATACTTCAACACTATAAGTATAATTAAACCTCTGAATAGGCATATATAAATTTAGAGGCCCTATTGAAATTGTTCTATATTAAATAAGCTGATAAAGCGAAAATGCTGTCCGTTAGTTATTAAGACTTTGGCATATATATATATATTTTTTTTTTATTTATTTTTTTTTTCGTGCGCGCTTAAATGACCATTTGAGCATAGAAACTCAACATTCATCCAGCTGCCATTTACTTAAATTCCGTTTTGGCCATCATTTATTATGATACAACGCATAATATAAACGGTGATGGAACAATAGTTGTCATCTCGATGACGAGCTCACCTCAGTGTATAATTAGTTAAGCTATACCGGACAAAATATCAAAGATAAAACCGTGAATTTTTTAAACGGATAAATTAGAATTAAATGAATCATATAGATTGCTGTAGAACAATTTCATGGAGAAAGCCGTTTCACTGAAGATATAATCGTCCTAAAATCACTATTTTCATTATTGATGATTGAAAAAGCTGAAAGCAAATTCAATAATATATATTTCGAATGTGTCGTAAAGGTATTGAAAAATCCAAATGTTTCGGAGCACCTTACTTTCACTCTGAGGGTTTCTTATGTTCATTTTTACAATGTGTCCCTTGTTCCAACGCGTCGTAACTTATTTAAATCTAAACTTGTTTGCTTTACTATGAACCAAATTTACCAATCTCGGTCACACTTGTCGACTTATTATATTATTTAAACATACCTGACAAAGGTAGCCTTAAATTTTTGATATATCATAATATATCGCCTTCAATAACTATTATACAATCAAACATACGCCTAAATAATAAAGACTATATTTCGTATACCAATTTTACGTAAAGAACACAATTGATCAATAGAATCCAACAAGATTTACTGCAAAAATTGATTTAAAAAAGCCTGGCACCGTCATGAGTATCAGCTTTTTTGAAGTATATATTTCAAACGGGCACAAAGATAATCTTATTTGTCAGTTACACACAAATGAAAGTTCGAAAATAAATTATAAATACACAATGCCTATTTTTAGTAAAATTCCAACACCAAGTCAAATATTCAACAGATCCTTTAGCACTTAATTTTACTCGACTCATTACGAATCCCAATAACAGAAAATGATATTTTAGTATTTAAGCGAACACTATTAACTATTAGAACAGCCTCAATAAGATGCGATTGGATTGGCATCAAACTAAAACAAAAAAACCGCGCAAACTGCCTAATTATGCAATAAATGCAATAATAAACAAAGCGAAAGCTGTGTCAAAATACAATCGATCAATAAATAAATAACCGGATCTGAAATGGAATTTTTAAATACAATAATAATTCTCCTTAAACGCACATAGACAGTAAAACAGAAAAGTTTCCACACGCATATAATTACAATCGCATGACTGCTTCAAAGCAATACAGTCGAAGATGAAGGTCAGACCAGTTCACATTCTTTAAATCCAATTAAAACCCAGAATATATATGAAAGAAAAGTTGTGATACGTAGTTAATTATTCTCGTAATATACTGGTAATTGCCCCGAGTATACATACTCTTTATTATTAAATAGGGTTAATTCTCCTAAATATATATTGTGCAATATAGATCAGAAATGGACATTGAATGAATGAGTAAATTATTGTATTGCCCTAATTAGTTATTTTTTATAAATATTTTGGAAGTATCCAGTAGTTATTGCATAAGATAGCAAATGCAAATCATTAATTAAACCGGCTTCTTCCTCATTGAGCACTCATCAATTTTGCCCTGTCGGGATTTAAATCATGTGGCATTTCGTTCAGCTTTGCAACTCACCTAATATAATCATTGCATGTAATTTTAGTTGTATATAAACTTGTGCTATTTGGTCAGTCATTTCTCTATGTGGATCCTTTCCGTTATCATCAAACTTAAGTATTTATTCTGAAAGTTTAAAGTAATTCACTTGCACGTTTGTATAACAGAATTTCATTTTATTAATCACGATATGATTAGTTTCTGCAATCAATATATATTTACACATATAAACACATACGTATAAAAATCTACCTTTAAATTTAATGAATATACATAATAATGTTACAACGGTTATTTATTTAAATGTCTAGTGACCGTGACCATTAAATGTACAATGTGGTACCCACGAAAGTCTTTCTAACTCCATAAGAACAATATCACAACTTTGATTGACGTTAGGTGGAGCTTTACTAATTTAATGCTCGGCTCAATGAATAGTGGCCTGGGGAATCAAATTGACGGAACCACATTTTACGGTACAGTGCTGAAACTGTAAATTATTTAGAAATAAATCATGTAGAACGAATATATAATTAAAAAATCAGGTTATTTCAACTTGCGATGTAAAAAGTTGTCATTCAATAATTATTTTCAATATTACCAAAGGTGCCCTGACCTGTCATTTGGTATTTCTATATTCGCCGAAGAAAGTGAACTTCGCTGGAAATCGTATATATTATTTAAATGAAGTGACACATAAAACTTAAAGGCCGACATTTCATTCAACTTATTTAGACATTGTTAGACATAACTTTTCAATAAATACAAGAACCATTGAATTTTAAGCGGAATTTATCAACATGATAAGCCCAAATTAGAATGATTACCTTTCCATTACATCATAACGAAAGCGCCACAATAACTCTTTGTCTTGCACGTAAAGATTAACAGTCGGTGGCAATTCAACAATTTCCAGAAGTTGTTCATGTTCGTCAATACTTGGTGAGGCATCTCTCAATATAATCGTATTTTCTGCTGCGTAGTTGATCATCTAATATTTGTAATAAACGCTATATAATTATTATTTTTTAACAAAAAAGCTTTCAATTTATCGGGCAATTTGAGAGCTTGAAGTAAAGACTAATCCCATTGTATTTAACCAGTCGTCGAAGAACACAACAAAACTACCGCCAGCCGTAACGCTCTGACGCGTTTCGAGCTTCAATGCGGTTTGATCCTCGATAGTCAGTTTGCTGATGTACTCTGATGATGATCATGGAATGTAGAAGCGCGTTAGTGCATTGCGGCTGGCGGTATTTTTGTTATGTTGTTCGACGACAGGTTAAATAAAATGGGATTGGTGTATACTTCAAGCTCGTAAACTTGATTTAAAGAATTGTTACCACCACCCGCGCAATCAATTATTGTTAAATTGTAATGTCTATATATGTATATGTGGCGAAAGCTGCAAACAGTTAATGTTCGTGACTGCATAGAAATTGTGCAGCCGACATTTCCAGTCAAGTTCAATGTATGCGAGACGGCTAAAGGTGAGAGCCGCATATCTAAATTTGTTTTCCATATATATTCAATGCTGTTTGATCCTCGATAGTCAGTTTGCCGTCCTAATCTGATGATGATCAAAGAAGGTCGAAACGCGTCAGTGTGTTGCAGCTGGTGGTAGTTTTGTTATGTTGTTCGACCATTGGTTAAATAGAATGGGATTGGTGTTTACTTCGTAGCATATTTTAAGACGATCATTTATTTAAGTTTGTTTTTTTGAATATAATGAAAATTTTCCGTTACTCACAGTGTTCGTTTCGTAACTAATACTTCGGAAATTATGTTTCGATCATTAATATTTTATTTATATTTATTTCACAATGAACTAATTGGGTTTTAACTACAATTTAAACATTGCAGTCTTCTCTTCAGTTTAGATCCATATATTATTTATTGGATATTCCTCTGTTTTAATTATTGATTTTTCCTTGAATAAAAAATATGCTTTTGATGAACTCACTCCTATCTCTGCTTGCTATTTTTGTGATATTAAATATGTATTAATAACTACCACTCTAAAATTGCCCATTATCCCGTTTAACACTTTTCCGTGCTTAGATAAGCTGTCTCTTTGTGAACAAAGTAGATTTAAATGTTGTTGAATAATATGGCAAGTGTAAACTCAAAATATAAAATGTGGTCTTAAAGATGTTATCATATAAAATACTATAATATACGTTGCCAACTCGATAAAAAATGTGACCTTTTATGTGCCTACATTTGTCAGTATAAACAAATCATTGTATTATGTATAAAATGCAATTCATCCAGTACACCGATTTTGTAGTAATTGGGCACGCAGCACGTACTGGGCAGAATTTGCTGCAGATAAAGCTCGAAATTGGGCACGTCTGCTTCATAATCAGGTACTTTAAACGTTGAGTCACCCTGCCGGACACTGCACACACTTTTCAGTAATCTGATAACTGATGAATCTTGGTTAACCTTTACTTTATGTGTAGCTTAAACATGAAGTTCCAACTAACCTCTCAAATTCTGTCCTTATGTAACAGGCACCACTTCAAATGGAGTATTGGTGTTGAAATGAACATTTATAAAATTAAACAAATATTAGTTGCGCGTGAGTTGGTAACAATTACCTTAATCAAGATTGCGATCTTGATATAAACAGCTGACCCAATGAGCGCATACATTTGTCAGTATAAACTAAGCATTGTATAATGCAGAAAAGGCAATTCATCCAGTAGACCGGTTTCGTCCTTATTGGGAACTCATCATGTACTGGCCAGAATTTTCCGTGGACAGTGATTGTGCAGGGGCACGTCTGCTTCGGTATCTGGTGCTCTTACCACTGAGCCACCGCCTACGCAACGAGTATTCGGTCATACGTGTAATAAAACGTTTATGGGCGTGTTAGAATTAACGTTCCTCTATGCTTCCCTTCCATACATCCTTTAGGTAGAAATGTTACATTCACTTATTGCAGTTAAGTCAATCGAATGATGCGCGCACTTTGTATTTATTGTGCGTGAGTCTTGCGAAAATTAAGTGGAATAAAATAAGGAACTATCGTTTAATATTCAAATTTCATCTGTTGGTGAATTATAAGGTTTTTTTTACTGCGGCTGACTTCTTTTGGAGGATAAGCCGGCTCCACATTTCATGGAGTTTCTTGGGAATTTGGTACAAGTGGTGTCCCCTCACCACTCGGCTTTTTGATCGAGGACGCACCTCTAGCCTTTGCACATCCAAGCGCAGTCTGCAAGGCAGCAGTAAGTTGCATGGTTACCGGTGGCTGTTGAGAGCTCATTCGCCATTCGGAAGTACGGGGTACTGTCCAGGAGTCCATGTAATCCTGTGGCTGTTGAACCCTTTTGTGGCGGGGAACACACGCCGAGTCATGGTGCCGTCGTCGGGCTCATGTGGTATTTTATAGGAGATCCGATTGCCGGTCGGAAATCTACCACGCCCTGGTGACACCACCGCCATAGCCCCGTTAGCCCATGTACGATCGGCCATCGAGACATGGTTGACACCGTCGTACCACGTCGAGGAGGGGATGGACTTTATAAGGTAACTCGTAATGAATAACACTGACAATGTACTTTGAAATGTAATACTTTAAAATGTGTTTATGACAAATTAGAAAAAAATTGGCTCGACAACGAGGAAACGAAAGTGAGTTTATTTCACAAAATTTTATTTATTTTAATGTATCCTCGCCTTTAACAAATCAACTTGAGATGTGGCAAATCTATCCATATGTAGGCTGGACTTTGAAAAATGATAGTGCGCAACCTCACCAAGATGTGAAATTGGCTAGTCTCTGCAAGAATACTGCATACAATCGATGAGACATGCTTAATCCAGCTGAAACATTGCTTTCTCTACAGACTGTACTTTTACAATTAAACGAATCGGCGAAATAATAATAAAAGGTTTACCAAAATTCTGAAAGGTAGGCACGATATGAATTGTTAAACACGATTTGGATGACTAACATCGATTTTTGCAAAAATACTAGATGCAAAATTGAATGGCACAAACATATATTAGTTACTAAGAAGATTTAGCTTGGAACAAAGTTATGCCTGCCTAATTGGTGCGTATGGACAAATGTGTGCTTCACAACCTAAAAGACTAATGCAAAAAAGATATTCATTTATTTAGCTTATTTGTTTAAAAAGAAAGAAATGTGGAAAAAGCATGGAAATCGAGAACTGTGCCCACGATTTGCTCAAGTCAAAGTAACTCACCATTTCATGGTCTGGATATTTTATTTTTAAGCTTTTTGGAAGATGCTTCAGCGTTTCAATTTGCAATTTGACCAACGCGTCGGGATTTGGCATACATGTGCCTTAAAAAATTATGAAAAATATTTTCCATTAAAATTAAAATACAATATCTTTCAACGACGTTAACAAATATCGATTTCGAAAATTAGAAAATAATTAATAATAATGCAGTCTTTGGTTGTAACCAAGCGGTAAAATAACGTTTCCAACAAATGAGTTAATGCAAAATGTCGCGAAATCTGCAAACGGATCTTCGCTTAAGTGAATCTGAATTTATATACGACCTTTTACGGTAACCGAAGAGCATGGTTTAATTTAAATTTACATCGTGTTACAATTGTTCTGATACAAATTTTTCTACCACACATCTGTCGCTGTTTCTGCTTTATATTATCTGGAGCTCGTCTAATAACATCTGAGATTCGAATTTTCGACATTATTGTGGATTTATTTAGGTAACTGTACTCCAATTAAAGTCATCGCCAGTGTTCTTGCTGAAAACAATTTTGTGATGAGCCAATTACTGTTAACTTCATTGTTAACCAAGGCGTAACAAAATACAACTTCCATCGAGTTTACTTAACTAACCTATTTTGTGCGAAACCTCTACTGCCAAATTTTCATACGGAGAATTTCGCGAAATGCATTAGAATCCTTTTTCTTTATAATAAGCTCATTACACAAAAATTTCATGATGAGCCAATTTTTGTTTACTCCATCGTTAACAAAGGCGTAACAAAATCCAACTTCCATCGAGTTTATTTATCTAAACTATTTTGTGCAAAACTTCCACTATAACATTTTCATACGGAGAAATTCAGGAAATCCTTCAGAATCCTTTTTCTTTAAACTAAGCTCATTAGACAAAAATTTCATGATGAGCCAATTTTTGTTACCTTTATCGTTAGCAACGGCCTAACAAAATGCAACTTGCATCGAGTTTACTTATGTAAACTATTTTGCGTGAAATCTCCACTGTCACATTTTCATACGGAAAAATTCAGGAAATCCTTCAGAATCCTTCTTTTAAAACTAAGCTCATTACACAAAAATTTTGTGGTGAACGAATTTTTTAACTTCATAGTTAACAAAGACGAAACGAAATGCAACTCCCACCGGTTTTTACTTATCCAACCTATTTTGTGCGAAACCTTCACTGCCACATTTTCATACGCAGAATGTCGCAACTGCTTTAGAATCCTTTTCCTTTAAACTAAGCTCATTACACAAAATTACTTTCATCGAGTTTACTTATCTAACCTATTTTGTGCGCAACTTCCACTGGCACATTTTCATACGGAAAAATTCAGGAAATCCTTCGGAATCCTTTTTTTACAACTAAGCTCATAACACAAAAATTTCATGATGAGCCAATTTTTGTTAACTTCTTCTTTAGCAAAGGCGTAACAAAACGCAACTTTCATCGAGTTTACATATCTAACTTTTTGTGTGCGAAACATCCACTGCCACATTTTCATACGGATAATTTCAGGAAATCCTTCAGAATCCTTTTTTTAAACTAAGCTCATTACACAAAAGCGTAACGAAATACAGCTTCCATCGAGTTGACATATTAAACCTATTTTGTGCGAAACCTCCACTGCTAAATTTTCATACGGAGAATTTCGTGAAATACATTAGAATCCTTTTTCTTTAAATTATGCTCATTACATAAAAATTTCATGATAAACCAATTTTTGTTAACTTCATTGGTAACAAAGGCGTAACAAAATTCAACTTCCATCGAGTTTACTTATCTAACCTTTTTAGTGCGAAATCTACACTGCCACATTTTCATACGGATAATTTCAGGAAATCCTTCAGAATCCTTTTTTTTAAACTAAGCTCATTACGCAAACATTTGATGATGTGGAAATCTTTGTTAACTTCATCGTTAACAATAGCGTAACTAAATACAGCTTTCATCGAGTTTACTTATTAAACCTATTTTGTGCGAAATCTCCACTGCCACATTTTCAGACGGAGAAATTCAGGAAATCCTTCAGAATCCTTTTTTTAAGCTAAGCTCATTACACTAAAATTTCATGATGAGCCAATTTTTGTTAACTCTTTCGTAAGCAGAGGCGTAACAAATGCAACTTTCATCGAGTTTACATATCTAACCTTTTTTGTGCGAAACCTCCACTGTCACGCATCATTCAAATTTGTTTACTCTAACTGGTTAGCAAGTGAGAAAACTAATGTAAATACCACATTTGATAATTCCTGTCAGGTTAAATGATGAACATTCAGTCAAATAGTATGCGTAACAAATTAAAGAATTTAGAATTAATAAGAGACGTAAGAAAATTTAGAAAATTATTTTTTTAAATAATGATCACATTTTAAAAATACTTTAAATTACACTCATAGATTTATGCTAAAATTTAAACTATCGTGTCTATTACTGACTTCGTGAATAAATATGTTTATAGCAAATTAAAATCGATACACTCAAAATGATAAACCGTTCAGTTTCTTTCCTGAATCTACAAACAAATAAATATGCAAGTATGCAAAATACTGTTTTCATGCATTAATGATAATATTAATTAATATTAATAAATCTTTTTTTTGTTTTTTTACATTATGAGTGGATTTAATGAAGTTTTCCCATCACTTCTTAAAAGTTGCTCGTACAAAAAGAGAAACTGACAAGATTCTGTTCATCAGTTAACAAGGTATCTGGATGTTGAAAATATTCCTTTAGCTTCCAAATAATTGTCTAATCGAGAACGAAGTATATATTACCCATTTTTTATTTTTCGGCGATATTTCTATCGACAAAAGTGCTTATAATCTACCATATCTGACCTACTTATTTAAACATCACACCAATATCACCACGGAGGAATGCGAATATAAATGTGCCAAATTTAACGCGTAACAAGATTATCTAGGGAAACCAATTCAGCAATCAATGCGCGGGTGGTAGTAACAATTCTTTACATCAAGTTTTCGAGCATGAAGAAAACACTTATCCTCTTGTATATAATCCTACGTCAACTAGCATAGCGAGTACGTGTGAATGAGGGTAGTTTTGCAATATAGTTCGATAACTGGTTAAATATAATGTGATTGGTGTTTAGTTCAAACTCGCAAACTTGATTTAAAGAGTTAAA